>VUQG01044896.1:0-34037 GCA_015106755.1 Etia nguti | reverse complement strand
GCAACGTTTCCATGACAAATATCCTCTGAAAGATTTTGTAACTTGATTCATTTCAGGAAATTCATTTCTCTGAAGGATGTTTGCTCTTGTAATACTGTAAAAAAATGGGTAAGCATAAGAACCGAAGCAAGTTGGACAAGGGCCAAACTGTGATGTGGTGTTGCGTTACAGAGCGCATTGCAGTTTGTTGTGTATGGGGCTGCATAGCTGCAGACCAGTGAGGGATCCCATGATGATCCCTGTCCACCGCCTAAAGCACCAACAATGGACACGCGAGGATCAGAAGTGGACCACGAATCATGTTTTCTTCTACATCACTTTGGTGACTAGGTGCATGATGGGGAACACCTGGCACCAGGATGCACTATGGGAAGAAGACAAGCTGGCAGAGGCAGTGTGATGCTTTGAGCAATGTTCTGATTGGAAAACTTGGGAAAACACAGTGAACCTCCACAGGGGTCCTGCAGGTGGAGGCAGTTATGTGGATGTTACTTGGACATGGACTAGCTACCTAAGCATTGTTGCAGACCATGTATCTGTGGGGGATGTGCTGGACAAACCACAAAGTCCGATCCATGGAGGCCCCACCTCAGAACTTACACTTTCCCATAGCACTTAAAATATATGTTGCTAACATCTTGGTGCCAGATACCAAAGCACAACTTCAGGGGTCTAGTGGAGTCCATGCCTTGATGGGTCAGGGCTGCTTTGGTAGCAAAAGGGGAAAAAAACATTTCTGAAAACAGCTCCAATTTACAAAATACACAGTTTTTCTTTTGTGCAAAAATCCATAAATAGACATTAGATTCTGATATTTCATCAGTCTGAGTTTGAAAAGTGTTTTTTTTTTTTTCCACAGTTAGTCTTTTTAGTATAAAAAAGCCTAACTGTGGAAGATGCCCATTTTTGCTGTTCAAGACTGCTCAAGCCTCATTAGCTTCTGCTAAACCACAAGAAGCCTCCTTCAGAGAAAATGATGCCCTCTTACAGCGAAAATACGTTACGAGTTGAGGCTGGAATCATGAACCACTTGGTTCATTTCAGTTCTGTTCAAAGAGTCATAGCTGCTGACTATGTTTGTTTGCCCCCCCGCCCTGCTACATCTTATTCAAAGGCTTCACCATTCATACACCAAACATTCAGCTCTAATAGAGACTGCCTTCAGTTTAGTCTGTTTCTAGTGTACGTTATTAAGATCATTCAGTATAAAACCTACAGAACATAAGCCTGCCAAAGCCTTTTAGCACCCCACATAATATCAATAACTCAGCAGCATATTATTTAAGCCAGCTTATCAGATCATAATTGTTTGATTTTAATTTACTGCCAATCCCAGCTGAGCAGTCAACAGCGCTGTTTCACCACTGAGGAACTCCACCACAACTGCCACTAATCCTCGACAAGTGTCTATTAAGTCCAAGTTTTCATTTTCAATACATTTTCATTTGTTTGTACATGAACTGTTTCAGGAAGCGTGCTGCCAGGAAACAATCACAGCAAACAAAAACTTTCATGTACTAATGTTCATGCAATAATTTTCTAAGACAGGCTTCCAAAATGTAGACTTAACCTTTAGCTGACAGATGGGAGGCGATTGAAACAAATGTCCTCAGTTAGTGTCATATGCAGCCTCCAAATCTTGAGGATGAGGCAGGACTTGCAGTACTATGCCATTTCAAAAGTAAGGTAGTGTATGTTACATGTTCAGAGTCAATTAACACACAACACTATATCACACAGTACCATTGTATTTTGGCTGGAAGCTCAAACCACTATATCATCTGGCACATGTTTTGGTGTGTTTGTCATGTAAGTTTCTGGTCATTTTATTAAAGTAGACCCATTAAGCTTTTCTTTATTTTTTGTCATATGTTTAAAATAATAAGGTTAATGCAAATACAAGTAATCCCTAAGAGCCCAAAGCTCAGGTTTTACACTGCTCATAAATGGCCAGTTTTATACAGTTTTCTTTCCTACACTTTGATCTGTATAATGTCAAACAGAGTAGATATCCTTAATATCTCCAGAAACACATTTCTAGCTGTTAGCACAGTGGCCTTGCTGTTCAAACCTTCTATCTGGGAAGGGCAGAGAGTCAGTAGAAAGTTGGTTTAAAGGGAGGGGGTCCTTAAAGGCGGAAAGGAGTTAAATGCTGTTGACTGGTCTGACTAGTTCGCAAACTGCTGATCCACTGGAATCAGCAGTTTCTGATCCCAGTAGACACAGCCATCTCTAGGGTTTACAGAGAATGAAAAGAGAAAAGAGAAGATAACCAGTGAGCTGCAGTTTTCTTGGGAAAAGTGCCTTGTTGATACCAGAGGAGGGAAGAAAGGCCAAGCTGATAGGAAAGCAACAGTAACTCAAATAACCACTCATTACAAAAAGGTATGCAGAAGAGCATCTCTGAATGCACAATATGTTGACTTTGAAGCAGATAGCATGGTCTTCTACAGCAGCAGAAGACCACACCGGCTGTCAGCTAAGGACAGAAAACAGAAGCTACAATTCACATGAGCTCTCCAAAACTGGACAAGAAAACATTGGAAAAAACATTGTCTGATCTGTTGGCTCAGAATCTGGCATAAAAAACAGAATTTGACTTGTATCGACAGTTCATACCACTGCTACTGGTGCTGTAATGGTGTGGGGGATAGTTTTTTTGGGCCCCTTTTGGGTTAACTGAGCATCATTTAAACTCCACAACCTACCTGCATATTGTTGCTGACCATGTCCATCCCTTAATGACCATCTTGTGATGGGTGTTTTCAGCAGGATAACGGACCATGTCACAAAGCTTAGGTTATTTCAAACTGATTTCTTGTACATAGCAATGAGTTCACTGCACTGAAATGACCTCCAGAGTCACCAGATCCAGTCACCAGAAAAAAGGGGTCCAACCCAGTACTAGCAACATGTAACTAATGGAGTGGTGAGTGCACATGTAGAAATATGTACTATATGGGCAGTCAAACTCAAATGGAAAGTTCTTCCTTATTTTTCTTTCTGTTGTCCAGACTCTTTGAAACTGCTTGTTAGACAACACTGAAAATTTCTTTTCATTCATTAGACATATATTTATGACAGTTGTCAAGTTAATATTTGAGTGCCATAACGAGTGATATTTTCCCCTGGCATGACAATCCACCGTTATGAATGCTTTGTATTAACCAGTTCTATTAGCATAACATAATCTGGAAGATTTAATTGACCACCATCATTTTCAGCTTATAATATAAATATACGCCAATTTAAGATAAGTAATTTTGGTCATGATATGTATTTTTCTGGCAATGTTTTTTGTAGCTATTTAAAAAGCTTTCTTGTAAAAAAGTGTGATGGATTAGGTGTTTACTTCCGAATAGTGACAAAGCCATCAAGACCACAAATTCAACATCTAACTGGACAATGAAAATGAATAGAAAAAAAAAAAAATCTATCCATAAATAACTCGGCTAACAAAACCCTGAAACAAAGCAGAATATTAAATTCACTGATATTTTCTGATGGCCAATATAAAATTTAATTATTAATTTAGGAATTCATTCAGTGTTTTTGAAAAGTGTAGCTTTTGCAAGTTTTAATAGCTTTTTAATTATGGAACTAGATCTGATTTGTAAATTCATTAATATTGCTGCACTGCACGATAAGGCTGAAAGCTGAAGAAATCACTTGATCATTGCCAGCTTCATATGCTCGTTTGTCAGTTTTGGTTTTTTTTTTTTTTGTGGGTTTTTTTTGCACATTTTTTTTCTATTCACAGTTGGGGATAGGCTCCAGCCTTCCCATGACCCTGAACTGGATAAGTGGAAGTAAATGAATGGACAGACAGTGATCTTTAAATCCAAAGTTGCACAAAGACACCACCACAAACTTGGAGGGTAAAAATAGACATTCACCACATGGGGGTGCTGTACTCCAGAAATTGAGATTTGTTTTTTAACTTGCTATTACATAGTCCCATTCCGCTCTCCCTTTTACACACACACACACACACACACACACACGCACACACACACACACACACACACACACACACACACACACACACACACACACACACACGCACACACACAAACACACACACACAGGCACACAAGGGTTCTTGAGATCACTGTAAAACCATTCTATGCTTCTTTTCCATCAAAGTCCACCATACCTTTTCAGTCAAAAGGAGCACAATGGGGAGTCTGCAAACTGGGCAGAGTAGGAAGTGAATGAAAGAATGAAATGAAGTGAAGCCGAGGGGATGAATGGTGGGAGAGAGGCAGAGAAGGGGTGGAGGCGTGAAGGGGAGTAGCAATTTGTGGAAAAAGCATGCTGAGAGGAGACTGTTGGCTTCTGTCAAGTGAGAGTGTCCATTGTTTGCTGATCCAACGGTGGATGTCTCCTCAACCAACCTTTTTTGAGAGTAAAGAAATTGAAGTGCAGCCGCAAGGGGATGAACGAGGTAAAGAGGGAAAATTGAGAACGTTAGATGAAGGTCAAGGGCAGAGATTTGTTATCCGGTCGGTATAAAACAAAGATGGAAGGTGCACAGGTGGGGGGAAAAGAAAGAGTCTGGTTGTAATGTGACAGTTAGTGGTTCGATAAACACTTTCTAGGCTGTCACACACAGGGAGGCGTACATGCAAACACACACTGAGAAGGGACGCTCACATTTTTGTAACCTGCTCAGACAGTCGTGTTATTGCTCTCCTAATCATGCGTGAGATTAGGTAGCAAGACACAAGCAAAAACCTGCTGTTGACACGTCCTATGCCATTTCATCACTTACACACACAAATGCGCACACACTCTCTGTTTAAACTGGGCCTCCGGTGAATAGAAACTGATTTGCTTTCAGGCCAAAGAGACGAACGGTAAAGTGTGGTTTATCGCACGATAATTGCAGGGTGGGGAAGGGAAAGGAACAGAAACGGAGTTGTTGAAAGGGATAAAAGTTTTTCAGAGTTGTGGAAGTGTAACAGATAAGTGAGAACAAAGAATAAATTGATGGCAATTTAGGGAGCGGAGCTTTGCTGGCTGCCTGTCGCTGGTCTGGCTCTTTGTTTAAAAAAGAACTTGTGGGAGGATGAGGGGTTTGACTCGGATGAAAGGGAAGATGCTTGAATGAATCTCAGCTGTGGAGACAAGAAAGAGGAAGTCTCCCTGTCAGAGGTGAGCCTCGGAATATATACACTCATTTCCATCGCTGGTGTGCAGAAATGGCGTCATTTATTACACTTGGACTCTAAAATTATCACACTAAATCAGAGAGCTGCTGCTCATTCTGAAAATGACTCCCATTTGTTTGCTGTTGGTTTGACTGAGATCTCAAGCCAAACACGTGTGAGACAGCTCATGGGTACACAGGGATAACAGAGACTCAGTTTAAGTCCAAGGTCAGAGTACAGGGCACGAAAGACAGAAGAAAATGGCTGTCACTGAGCTACTGTTCTTTTTTTGATGTATAAAATTGTGCCTATCTTCATTCTCCCCTTCAGTCTTTATTACATTTAGGTATCAAAAAAAGCTAATCAGCTTCATACTAAACAGATGCATGTGTGTGAATGAGAGGGAGAGCTGTAACAGCAAAGCTGCAAGGATTAGAGGTTGCAAAGGAGTTTAATTACCTGGCATCAACCCTCCAAATCAACGGACAGTACATAAGAGAGGTGAAGCTGAGAGTGCAGGAGGGATGGAGTGGGTGGAGACGAATGTCAGGGGTGATTTGGGACATAAGGATAGCAGCGAGAGTGAAAGGGATGGTTTAGAAGATGGTAGTGAGACCTGCCATGATGTATGGTTTGGAGACTGCGGCACTGATAAAAAGACAGGAGGTGAAGTTGGAGGTGGCCGAGTTGAAGATGCTCAGATTTTCAGTGGGAGTGATAAGGATGGACAAGATTTTAGTACATTAGAGGGACAGCTCAGGTCGAGCAGTGTGGAGACAAAGTCAGAGAGACAAGGGTGCGATGCTTTGGACATGTGCAGAGGAGGGATAGTGGATACACTGGACAACAGATGTTGAATATGGAGCTGCCAGGCAGGAGGAAAAGAGGAAGACCACAAAACACGTTCATGGATGTTGTGAAGGAGGACATGCAGAGGGTTGGTGTGACAGAGGGTGAGGCTAGGGATAGCATGACATGGAAGCAGATGTTCTTCTGTGGCGACCCCTAAAGGGACCTGATGGAGGAGGAGGAGGAGGAGGAGGAGGAGGAGAGCCATTCAAGCGTTGCAGTTATATTATTTAACTGACGCTCACGTTCGCCGAAGACACCATCTAGTATATGTTGAGTATCTAGTATAGTCCATGTTGACTTGATCAAATTTCTAGAGGAAAATTCTTAGAACATATTCAATAACACAGTATTTGCTAGCTTATAAATGTATTATTTATTCTTTAATTACAGTTTTACATTGAAATCAAGTCTGTCTGGTACAGAAACAATGTAAGGAAACTTAACTGTATCTAAAAAACAGTCCCACAGGTGTCTCTTGGACAAAGATCATTCACACTGGCCCAGTTCTATAAATGAATCAGTCTGTGGATGATGACTGGTAACTTCTTTGACATGTACTCTGCCTATTTCAGCAGATATTGTCTACAGCCAGTTGGATGAGTGGTTAAGAAAACAGATGTATGGCTGCATGGATATATAAATACAACTGAATTGAACTGAAAATGTTGACTTCTGAAACAACCACAGAACATTTGCAACACATTTGAGGCCATGGGCTATTGTTATTTTTGGTTAAGTACTTGTGGTTACTAATCTATCTCTCTACAACACTGAAATAAATATTTATAACACAAATCTGTGCACACATATTTTATTTACACCATACCTTGGTTGAACTGTAGCCACAAACACAAAAGGGTGGACACTGCAGCTTTATATTTCAATATATTCATTATGAAATAAGAACTCCTCCTAGCTATTATAGGGTGAAAGGTGGGATACACTGTGGACAGCACTCCAATCTTTCAGAGGGCTAACTAATAGACACAACCATTCACACTCACATTCGCACCTATGGTCAATTTAGAATCACCAGTTAACCTTATGTGTATGTCTTTGGACTGTGGGAGGAAGCTGGAGAGAACCCACACCCAGCCATCCAGTGGATTCTCTTGCCATCATGGCACCACATGTTTCAATCAGATCTATGAAATATCTGACACTATATATTGAAGAATTCTAACACAGCTCTATGACATCAACTAAGAAGTTAATAGTAGAATTGTAGTCTTGAATAAAAGCCACTAAACATGCTTATGTCATATTTACATGAGAAGATATTAAAGATAGAGTTAAACAGAGTTTTGTAAAGTCAGGAGACTTTGCTAGCTTACATAGGGCCTGTTACTGCTTTTCAGCTTTGCCTTTTTCTTTGTACAAAGTGGCACTGCAGGAGTGCTAGAGTCCTAAATCAGAGTCTGACTCTCACTAATGATCGCTTGGCCCGATAGGTCAAATCAGCCTTTTTGTTGTTGTGTAAGTTTGTCTTAAACAAATCTGTTGTGCAGCAACACAGTCTTGAGTCCTTTTCTGTCTTACAAGGACACACATGAAGAGCAATGGGGTGTTAAAAGATTAGAATTAGAATCAGGCTTCATTTGAAGCAAAACTCAAAGTGACAAAACATGGCCTGAGGAGAATGTGGCTGCAATGTCAGTGTTAATTTAATAGCCATAATGCTATGTTTGGAAGCTAAACATGTGGCTGGAAAACAATATCCCTTTAATCATGACAGACGACCAAAAAAACATATAATATAAGATCAATTTATTCACATTCTAATGTTGATAGATACATTTTTAGTTCACAGAGCTTATGCGCTTCAAAAGGTCTGGCCTACTGCTCTCAGATCTTATACATTTCCCTGGCCTTTAGTGCTTGTTCATCCTAAATACACTATCCTAAGTTGCATGAACAAACCACAAGACAGATGATACAACAATATTAAAATGGATCAATATGAATCATAATAAGTATGATTCATATTGATCGCACAAAGACTTTTGTCTCTTCATCCATCAAAGTAAACGCACCACATGCACGTCTCTACCGTGGGGCGCCTGGGAAAGATGGGCAGATTAAGCTCCAGAGCTGTGACACAGCTTAATGATGAAACACAGTGTAATAACAACAATATCTATCCATTTTCCTATCTATCCATCTATCTTAGTAAGAGCATCTTGCAACTGGCGATAGTATTGGACACAGGGAATTGGATGTTAGAATAGGTCTAACACAGCCATTTTTTTAAACTGGTAACTGCCTCCTTTCTTGTAGAGTCAGAGGGCTGGGAAATTGGAAGTGAGTCATAAAATTACTGTGTCAGTGAGTACCATCACAGACTGAGATTATCACCATCCAATGCTCAGCTCTGCGTAAGTGGCTCTGAGTGTGTGTGTTAATGTGAGTCTGTGTGCGTATCCCGTTAGATGATATAGCCAATAAAATGCACACCTTGACAACAGTATGCCTGCTGTTAGGTTAATTAAGTTGTGTGTTAACTGTTTTGAGGCCACTTGGGGATATACCAAGCAGTAAATATAACGTGGACATTCTGTCACATCCGGACATAAGAGAGGGAGATAGGACACTGTGCTCTTTTAAGTCAACTTGTCAATCACCTCTGCATTATAGTCTGTTTTACTCTAAATGCAATCATGTTTGTGAAAAATTATCATCTTCCTTATGTTGTATTAAATAAGACCTGAAACTAGTGGCTGGGATCATAAATCCTTCAAGAAAAGTTTTGCTGAGGTAATAAATCAAGTGTGCATTTTTAAATAGACTTCAAGATAATCTGATTTCTTTATGCAGCCAAGCGAATCACCCCCTGCTGGCTATCTGGAAGAATGGAGTTCGAAGGCGCTGTTGCACATGCTTCAGTTTTCAGACCCAGAGGCTATGTTCATCTTTTACATAAGGTCTGATCATGCTGTATTAGCAGCAAGTTGCATCCACTAGATGTGGAGCAACATCACCATTATCTTTAAGTCAGGAATTGTTTTGCACTTAACAAATGTGCAGTTAGATCCATAATTAGTTGGAGGAAGACACAGTTTTTGCAATTTTGCCTCTGTGCACCACCACAGTGGATCAAACAACACGTACTGATTGTTTGGATAAATCAAACAATCAATATGTGTTCAATAAGTGCACACTTTCAGCTTTTATTCAGGGACTTTAAATTTTACATGAAGTGTTTAGGAATTAAGAGTCATTTTTATAGACAGTCCATCATTTTCAAAGAATCTAATTAATTGGACAAGCTGACATAATTCTACATATAAGGATTGTTTTTAAAAATTCGATGAAAATCCTTTGCATTCAATCAGTGCCTAGAGTCTAGAACCCATGGACATCACCAGATGCTGTGTTTCCTCCCTTGAGATGCTTTATCAAGCCTTTACTGTAGCCACCTTCACTCGCTGCTTCTTTGTGGGTCTCTCTGCCTTCAGTTTTGTATTTGATATCTGAAAAGCATGCTCTGTTGCACTGTGGTCAGGTGCTGACTTAGCCATTTAAGAAAGGCTACTTTTTCTGCCTTGAGAAACTCTTGGGTTGCATTTGCTTTGGTTCATTATCCATTATCCAGTCTGCACTTCAATCACATTTGGATTGTTTGATTTAACGTTCACTGTGACTGAAACAGTTCAGTTCAATCAGTTCAATTCAATTTTACTTATATAGCACCAAATCACAACAGCAATTGCCTCAAAGTACTTTATATTGTAAGGTAAAGACCCCACAATAATACAGAGAAAATCCCAATAATCAAACTACCCCATTGTGGGCAAGCACTTGGCGACAGTGGGAAAGAAAAACTCCCTTTTAATAGGCAGATACCGCAACTTAACGTCTGGAAATATAGCCTAATAGCCTATCCAAAGTAGCCTAGCTTGTGTATTTGCCACATTTCCTGTTGCCTGCATTCAAATTAGTCTCCTTAAAAGCTAGAATTTTCAGATTTGTAAGTTTGTCAAATTTAGTTCTGGTCCTTTAATCAGTTGTTAACGGATCGCACCACAACTACAGCCTTAAGATATTGTTTTTAGATTTTTTGCTGACAGACAGAATCAACATAGAGGTACCTTCATGTGCTCAGACTTATGACTTCCGTCTCGATATTATTTATTTTTGGCCTCATTTTATCCTGTTCTAACTACTGAGAAAAATATCAAGCTCTGTAGTTCATAAATCATCTACTGTTTACTATTTACTAGTTGATAACTTTGGTTCTAGACAGGTATTTCATAATTAATTTTATTAAAGCCGTTTGCCAAGAAGCAGCTGCCTGTTGTGTCTGGGAACAGTTGGTCCTACCAGCAGGCCAGAAACCCAAAGCAGGGAGGTAAGAGATGCTGAAATACTCAGAAAACTGAAGAAAGCAGAAAGCAGATGACAACAATAAACACAATAATTTGAGCTATAAAGATGCTGGATAAATTTGCGCACATGACTTTTTTATGAGAAAGGTGTGGCATATCACAGATAATCATATTATAATATTAGATTATTAATAGAATCTCCATCTGTAGAGATCTCAGCTGCTAACACTTAATCACTCCAGAGACACAGTGGTCTTAAAAAAGAAAAAATCAGCTGCTTTTCAATTGAGTGTGCATGGCTTAAAATTATGGGTTTGTTTATTTAAGTTATGACTACACACACTGCTTCTGTCTCTCCAAACCAAGATTCAGAGATTAAATGAAGTGTTTAAAAAAAAAAAAAAAAATCCACAGGGATGAGAAGAAAGTTTCGGTGTTGCCACTTCATTTAACTGAGAAATGGATTTTAGGCTCTGCCAAATCTCGATTTCATACTTGTTCTGATTGGATGGACTCGATAAATTAATCAACTTTTTTTAACCAAAGTGGGGAAAAAACCCATTTCTCACATCAGTCGAATCTTTTTGATAATCCGCGTTTGGCTTTGATCACTATCAATGAATCACTGTTCGTTCACACAGTTCCTCAAAAATGGCCATTTTACAATCCGGCTTAATAAATATAATTCGGACATGATATGAAAGCTATAGCTACATGTAATACTGTATAATATTTAAATTAGATCATTACTATGAATAATCGGCTCCAATGAATTATAGTCACGTACTGAGATGATATGGAAAGTTTACTATTACCACTAAAATGTTCATCAAGGGAAGACTAATGACACAGAGTTAGAAAGTTAGGAATTATATATAGGATACCTCTTAATCAGCAGTACCTCTAACTTATTTGCACAGAAAATGTAATCTGAGCATCCATGTGGAAGAGATGGTTCCTGCAGTTGTCGACATTATGGCTTTTTGCTGGGATAGCTGGCATACAGTTATAGCTGCTACACTACACAGGATCACTTCCTGTCTGATAAGTGTCCACAGATTCTCTATCACCAGCCACTACAGATAAAAAATCACAGAGTTAAAGGGGCTTAGATTAAAGCTAATACACCATCACAAATTCAAATCAAAGACGATTTCCACTACATTATTATTCTTATGAGCTTCAAATGGATTGAATACCTTGCTAACACAATTTAACACAAATCAGGACCAGTAGGCTCGGAACAAGCCTAATAAACATGCATGTGGTGCTTGGCAAAATCACTTTTCTTTGCTGCGAAAAAAAATGATTCTAAAGTAAGATATTATGACTGGCTTCAAATTCTTTATTTGCAGTGGAAATCGTGCCTTTCGTGTGGAACAGGGTTATGTAAAAATTAATGCTGCCGACAGCTCTCAGCTAATACAATATAGCCTCCTCTGTTTTGGACTCTGCAGCTCTCAGTTCCCTCATAGGTCAGTGCTGTCAGGGCAGTTTGCTGCTGGTTAACAACGCAAATTATGCATGTCAGAGTTCACCAAAGATGAACTTTTCCAGTGACTGGACTAATATAGGCCCTTTTCCACAAAAAACTTTTTGACATCTGAAAATCATTTAGCTGCTTCATTCCTCATTTCCCATTCACTGCTTATGTTATTGGGACACTGGGCTAAAACAAGTCATTGTTGATGTTTTTATCTTCTTCTGTAGTTTTGCCAGAGCAAAATGGCCACTGAACAAGGCCTATACCTCTTACACTCACCTTGGAGTGGCTGTGGCTCCTGATTAGAGGAGGTCACCTAGTAATCAGAAGGTTGGTGGTTTAATCCCCATCTGCTTCAGTCTGCATGCCAAATATCCTTGGGTAAGATGCTAACCCCAAGTTGCTCTCCATATGAACGTGTGTGAATGTTAGTTAGAAAGCACCTACATAGGAAAAGTGTAGAAAGAAGGGCTTGGGTGAATGAGCCAAGCTGTATAAAGAGCTTTGAGTCCTCAGTTAGACTAGAGTATGTAAGAACCATTCCATTTACCTCTGAAATCAGTTGCTTCTACAACAAAATACAGCTGGTTTGCATCTATGCTGTATTCATGCCATATTAACACGATTCATTTTAACATTGTTTTCTAACTTTTAAATGAAGCTTACGTGTAAGTTCATTAAGGAAGATCTGTAATTTGTTGTCTGCCTGCTTTCCTGGGTGTTAGGCTGCTTTTATGTTCTCTATAACACTACCACTTTCCGACGCTGTCAGTCTCAATATTGTCATCATTACTCTAGTCCAATCATCTTCTTGCCTGCATTCTTTTGGCCAATCAGCCTCCACTTTGTGTAGCTTAAATCTGTGCACTCTGTCACTCTTCCTTTTAGACTCTCATTCATGCAACCCACCTCCTCCCCATCTCTACCTCACAGACACCTTAGTCAGAGCTCCATCCAAACCTCAGCCTTTATCTTCACCACCACCAGCGTCTAGACTTCTGGGGGTCCTGTCCTAAATCCTATCATCGCCAGGATTCTGTTCTGTAAAATCGAAGTCTAATCACTAAATACATTACTTTCTCTATCTCATTAAATCATGTTCAGTTCTTCCAAGTGATCTCTTCTTATTGAAATAGCATTTGTTTCAACATCCAAGTCATTATTATGACTTTTCACCTGGACAGTTAGTCCAGGTGAAAGGTTTCCAGAAGGTTAACAGAGAATTTTTCACAAAGAGGTGAGACATGATTGAACCAGTTTCCAGAAGAAATTCCAGTGGCCGGGTGAGTGTCCACTAGTCTTTAGCATCTGGTCGTCACAGATGGCAGCCCTCTCCTGAGTTTGGTTCTGTCAGAGGTTTCTTCCTGCTGTCACCAAAGCATTTGCTCAAAGGGGGTCATATCATTGTTGGGGTTTTCTCTGTTTTCTTTGTATTATTGTAGGGTCTTCACCTTACAATATAAAGCACCTTGAGGCAACTGTTTTTGTAATTTGGCGTTACATAAATAAAAACGAATCGAATTGACCTGAATTACCAATAGGAAATGAGCTGAGTTGTGGAGGTGTGTATTCAGTTTGTATTCTGTGAGAAGATTAGCAGTTTTTATGGAAGTAGGAAGGCAGCGAGGAACTCTTCTTCAAGACTTAATTTACCTGTTACGTGGACAGAAGGCAGCATCCTGCTTTATCAGTACTGGTATACAGATTGTTGACACGATGCAATTTCTGCACAGCCTCATCCATCCTCTACCTGACTACAGGGCTAATAGGTCAGGGTAATTGAGGACACCTGAGAGGCTGTGTTGGGACTTTCATCTGTAAATTAAATGTTGTCAGTGCACATTACTCTTAACACTCACAAGACTTTCTCTGCAATCACACAATCATATAGAGTTGTCCAGGTAAGTCATGGCATTAACACAGCATTAGAATCTCAGAGAGAAACTGATTAGGAGCTTCACAAAAGTAGAATTTGTTGCAGGAGTTTGCCATGGCATTGCATTAGATTGCAGGGCTATACCTCATTAAGACCTAACTGGCTTCTCCTACAGTTGTGGCCGTCATTCTGGCTCAATAGCTCCTTTCATCCATTCACGATATAGAGTCTGACTCTGAATATACAACATGTCAACCTGGACAAATCCCACCATCTGGTATCTGAGACAGGCTGGTAGAAACGCACAGTCACTGACAGTATTTACATGGACTGCAACAGTCTGTCCTGTGGCTGAGTGGAAATTTTACCTCGATCTGTTCTTTCGGTGACTATATGCTGGAGTTGATTCATGCACAGTAATAACCCATGCATCACTGAGCAGCTGGATTGCTGTATGTGACGCAAAATGCCATGAAAACTCTGAGTCACAGTCAGATAAAGGCATATACATGTCTGGAGTGCCCTTTGATAACAAGATTGAATCCCTCTCATCTTCTATTCAAAGCTCTGACCTTATTTGGGTTAAGCTAATTAAAAACTGCTGTTTACAATTTCTAACTGAGAGTACTGTTTTAATTGGATTAATGTCAAAGTATTGCTTTCCATTTCAACACTGCGTACATTATATGCTAAAGTTATGGGGGTGGATGGTACCCAGCTAATCAAGGTTACTGGGTTTGTGAATGTTGTCAATGCGTGTGCCTAGGCGTGAGAAAATATGCCTTGATGAAGGTGGAAGTCTTTGAACAGCGGTTTAATGAAGCCTGTGCGTTGAGATGCTGATCAAACTATGCGTGAGGCATAAATATTTTGTGTATAAGCTTGCACATGTAATTTAGCTGTGTTATCTTCAGCTGGTGTGTGGGCAAAGCATGGGGATGACACTAACATGAAAATATTGTACATTATTTATTAAGAAGTTGCTGCAGTTTGTAAAAAAAAAAAAAAAGTTGTCCGAGGCTGTAGTCCTATGTGAATGCATGGATAAGTTAGGATGGGGCTTGTCAAAAGTGTTTAGTTGGCAATCACACGGGTGTAGCTGTGCAGCCAGACACTTTGATCTAAGTTCTTCATCCGCTAGGCAGCGACAAAATTAGACAGCTGCTTGATAATTTCTCAGCCACGCTAGTGGCATGGCTTCAGGGTGCCAAAGAAGATCTGTCAGTAAGTTCACCACTTTGGTTTCAGATTGAAATATCTCAACAACTATTTAATAACTTGAACAGACCTTCACTGGGCCCAGACTTTTACTTTTAGCACCAACGTAAGGGATAGTATTTATTTTTTTATTTATTGCACTCATATTATACTTTTCAAATCAAAGCAACGAAGTGCTGAACAAGTAGAAACAAATTCTCATATTACTTTAATAGAAATAAATATAAATTCACATTCAGCAGAAGCAAAGTGTTAAATTGTAAATGGACTGGTTCTTATATAGTGCTTTTCTACTCCACATGAGCACTCAAGTTATGTAAGTTTATAAGCTTAAAGAAGAGATTTAAAAGAGGCTACAGATTTTGCCTGCCAGAGATCTTGAGGTTATAGCTGTGCGGCCTGAACTGCAAAGGACTGATCACCTTTAGTGATCAGATGAATCTTTGAGATCACCACCATGGCCTTAATGGAAGATCTTGAAAATCAACTGCTCACAGATGTGGGCAGGAGCCTGATCATATAGGGTTTTAAAATGAGCAATAACATCTAATAGGTAGCAAGTGAAAGGGTTCAAGGGCTGGTATAATGTGTTAGAGGCCTGGCAGCTGCATTTTGAGTTAACTATAGCTTGTTGATAACTTAATGACTTATTCCAGAGTCAAAGTGCACTGCAGCAATTAAATCTGGAAGAAATAAAAGCATGGGGGCATGCTTTTTCTTGCAGAATACTTTTGAATGTCCAGTTTCCAACTTTCACTTCTTCAGTTCTTTTGGACTACATCATGTGCTTCTATAACAATTAACATTCAAGTTTCTTCAGTTTACACAATCATTTGAATTATTTGTCATTACCCCGTATGACTTTCATAAACATTGCTCAAACAAACTTTAGTTGTTGATGAATGTAGAACTGGTAGAGCTAAATGAGAGTTAAAAAGTTAGTTTTACAAAAGGAGATATAAGAAATGGATGAGGTGGATTTTCTGGGAATTGACATGGTGATAAAGAACAAGGTGGAAAGTGCATAAGCACAATTTTTCTAAGAAAGATTTTTCCAGAGGAGCGAATCCAGAGGAGATTTGCTCCAAAAGGAGCTGTCAGGCAATTGACTGGAGATTCAAACACCAAGGAGAGTCTAGGACAGGAAATGAGAGTTGTAAATACACAAAAAGCACATTTGCAAGAAAGTAAGCTGAGTCTGAACATGTTACTGCTACTGAAGGTGCATGATGCGATGAAGAGTGGATGACTGAGTCCTTAAATACACAGGTGGGTGATGAGCTGTTGGAGAGCAGGTGTGCCAGGCAGGGATCCACTGGGAACCAGTAGGAAGGCATGTCTGCAGAAAGAAGTCTCAAGAGCTGTAAAGTCTGCCCACCCACAGGCACACGAACCAGAGCAAGGAAAATGAAGAGGTAGAGCATTACAGAGAAGGGTGGAGGCGCAGAGCGGGAAAGCAAGAAAAAGAAACGGGAAGAGAAAAGGAAAAGAAAAGCAGGCAGCACGAACCACAAAAAGTTAGATAAAGAAAAAGCATTTACTACATTAGAAAGATTACCTACCCCACCAGAGATTCTACAATTGTAAGGCTTCAATCAACCTCAGACACACTCATCATTTGCAGTTGTTGACATCCAATGACATATCATAACAATACTAACCAACTGAGGTGCTGTGTGTCTACCACTGCCAGCTGACAGTGACAGCAGCAAACATGGCTGGATTGAGGACAATAAGCAGGAGGAGATGATGAAGGAGCCTTATGATATAGGAAACAAAAATGTATTTATGAAGATGAATCTCACTTGAAATGTGGCCTCAAACAATCACTGGTTGCTAAGATAAAAGTTGATAGTCTGTGACTAGTCGGTAAATGGTTGCTGCCATTTGCTAACGTGAAAATTCTTGCAATTGCATTGTTTGCTAAGGCAATGCAGGTTGCTGTTGTCTATAGTCTGAAAGATGCAGACTTTTCTGCAAAGACATTTGGCTTTAAAGTAAAGACTGTGTCTTTTGAAATATCACTGGTTGCAGTGGTAAGGGACAACTCTGATGGCAAAATTTCTCAGCTTCCAGCTTGCATTACACCTTTTCCAAGTTTCACTACAGCTCAGAGAGTAAATTGTGGGTGTTTGCAAACAAATCGTCACCCTTCATGCAATCTGTGGGTGACTGCGGCAACCTGCTACAGACTAAAGGAATCACAAGTTTTTTGTAAGGCAAACTGACTTCACTCAGTGATAGCAAGACACTTTAAGTCATCAATCACTAACTGGTCAGGGAATACGTAGTTTTTACCTACGAGTTTGCCAGAACTTGGGTCTCTAGGCCTGTGTTACTGAGGCTTAAGCAGCATTAAATTGTTAACTTGCTGCTATCTGCTTCACAATTTTAAGTTAGTCAGACCAAGAGTGAAAATAAAGGGTTTACAACTTAGTAAGTAGATCTGCTTGGACGTGGTTTGGAGACAGTGGACTGACAAAAAGACAAAGGACTGAGTTGGAGGTTAGCTGAGCTAAAGATGTTAAGATGTTATTGGAAGTGACCAGGATGGACGAGATTAGAAATGAGCACATCAGAGGGACAGCTCATGTCCCTCTGATGCCCGACACTAGGAAAAGACAAAGATCACAGGGAAGGTTCACTGATGTAGTAAAGGAGGGATGCAGAGGGTTGGTGTGACAGAGATAGAAGCAGATGATCTCCTGTGGTGATCCCTAAAGGGAGCAACTGAAAGAAAAAAAAGAAGCTGCAAACATGTCACACTGAGACTGACTTCGGTTAACCAAAACCTTCTAAGCTTTAGTCATTGGGAACAAAGCTATTCCTGATTGCATTCTCAGTCTCAGACAGTGCCATTCTTTATGAACAACTTTGCAGTCTGTCCTTTAGGGCAGCTGAAAACTGCACAGGCTTCCTGGACATTATTGTCAACATTACGATTATTATATGACAACTTTACTTCTAGTACTTTTATTCATTTTTGTGTGTGGAAAAATCAAACTATGTTTTAAAGGAAACACCTCACATTCCTGAGCGATTCACAGGTAAGGGAAGGAAAGAAAGTAGAGAGGGATCTAAAACATTATCTTTCAAAAAAAAGAGAAAAAGCTCAAGGCGGTTAGGATGCTGTATGACTGCACAAATCATCTGTAGTAAAAGAACACCAAATCAATGAGTGCTTATCATCATGGTGGTGATATAAGCCACAGAGATTGGAATAAAATAATTATGTGCGAGATTGCTAGATCACAGTCTGCCCATGAATTTTTCAAACACGGTGTGAAATGGGTTGATTCAAAAATCTCTTTTCTTTTAAACATTACATCTGTGTCCTTTCCTTTCCTCCTCAATCTCTTCTAGCTCACCTTTTCTCTATCTCTGTTCTCACCCTTTTACCAATCTCCCACTTTAAGCATTTATTTAGTATGATCCTACTTTTTTGCTTTTCTCTTTGAACTCCCACCTGCACTGTCCAAAGTGCCATATTTCACCGTTACTGCCCAACAGATGCTCAGCCAAAGCCTGAATTATATATTTTCAGCATGATGTATAGAGGTCCCATTGTGGATGCCTCTGTCATAGGACTTAATTTATCACATTTCACCCACTGATTGCACCACTGTGGCACCAGACAGATTTGTCCTTCTGCCAACTGAATTTGTGATGCATAGCAACAACCACAAAGCTTTTCTGACGCCTTCATGCATTAATAGTGAGAATATTTATGCTTATACACTTTAATTCATATTTTTCAATCACCACTAATCATATTAAAATCATCAACTGCAGTCATGTGTAAAAGTTTTCCTGTGAGAGACTAAATATATCCTATGATTCAGTAGCTTGTAGGACCACCTTTAGCAGCAATATCTTGAAGTAATCATTTTTCCGTATGTCTCTCACACTGCTATGGAGTTATCTGGGTCTGCTCTTGTTTACAGCACCACTTTGGTTCACTAAGAGTTGCAAGTGTTCATTTATGCACAGTCCCACCACAGCATTTCAATCAAATTGATGTCTGGACTTTGACTGGACCGTTGCAACATCTTGATTATTTTCTTTTTCAGCCATCCTGTTGTAGATTTGCTGCTGTTTCTGCACGACCCAGTTTCGGCCAAGCTTTAGCTGTCAGGCAGATTTTCTATACTTTGTATATAAAGGGGTTCAAAGTCGACTCAAATGTCTGGTGAGCACAAAAACAAGCCCAAATCATCACCCCTTCACCATCGTGCTTGACCACTGGTATAAGATATTTGTGCTGATATGATCGGTTTGATTTTCACCAAACATGATGCTGTTCTTGATCTTGTTGATCCACACTGCACCAGAAATCTCACTGTGCGAACACATTCTTTTTAGAGAGATGAGGCTTTGTCCTGGCAGTCACTCCAAGTAATCCATACTTGTTCAGTCTTTCTCTAACTAAAGACAAAGAGCAAGGAAATGACTGTGGACCAGGAAACCAGTGACCTCTGTTTCAATCCAGCCAGAGCTGTCTCTATTTTCAGGTCTATTTTGAGGTCTTTTAACATACAATTAATTGGACAGAGACAACATTTTTCTAATTTTGGTTCTCTGCGTTATCACAATGAATTTAAAATAATCAACTCAGATGCAGTTGAAGTGCAGACTTTCAGCTTTAATTATGAACAAAAGAATACATAAAAATGTGAGGAACTAAAGCATTTTTAACACAATCCCTTCATTTCAGGGGCCTCAAAAGAAATTGAACAAATTAAATAACTGAAAATAAAATGTTCATTTCTAATACTTGGTTGAAAACCCTTTGCTGGCAATGACAGCCTGAAGTCTTGAGCTCATGGACATCACCAGATGCTGGGTTTCCTCCTTTTTAATCCTCTGCCAGGCCTTTACTGCAGCTGCTTTCAGTTGCTGTTTGTTTGTGTGCCTTTCTGTCTGAAGTTTAGTCTTCATTAAGTGAAATACATGCTCAATTAAGTTAAGATCAGGTGACTGACTCTGCCATTCAAGAGTATGCCACTTCTTTGCTTTAATAAACTCCTGGGTTGCTTTGGCTGTATGTTTTGGGTCATTGTCCATCTGTATTATGAAATGCCGCCCAATCAGTTTGACTCCATGTTTTACAGATGTTGTGGTATGCTTTGGATCATGAACTTTTTCACACCTTCTCTATACTTTTTTCTTGCCATCATTCTAGTAGAGGTCTATCTTGGTTTCGTCTGTCCGAAGAATGTTTTTTTCACAACTGTGCTGGGGGGGGTTTTAGATATTTTTTTAGCAAAGCCAATCTAGCCTTTCTATTCTTGAAGCTTATGCTTGTCTTGCACCTTGCATTGAACCCTCTGTATTTACTTTCATGCAGTCTTCTCTTTATGATAGACTTGGATATTGATATGCCTACCTCCTGGAGAGTGTTGTTCTTGTTCTTGTTCTTCTGCTCTTTGAAGTATATAAAACAGATTACCAACTTGGCAACTTAATTTTCCCAATTGTATCACACAAATAACTTCTTTCACATCTCATATAATTTACCTTTTGTTGGATGTTTATAGAAACTGCAGTCAAACCTTGTTTTGACCAATCTGATTAAAAGTTACAGGGATATTGTGTTTGCTGTTTGTAATGGAGAAATGACACTGTAATTGTTTAGCTTGGTTGCCTAGAAATCTTTTTTGAGGAAGTGTGTCACCAATCACACAAACAAACCCAAAGCCAATAAACTGAAACCTGGAACCAGCTAGCTGCTAACTATAGGTTACCCTAATGATGTGAATTGTTTTCAGAAGCCAAAACCAGAACAGTTTCTTATTATATAAGAATTTTTTGAGACATCACTCATCAAGGTTAGCATGTTCCAGTAAAAAAATCAGAGAAGCATTAGTAAGATAGAACTTGTTGTGTAATGTCGCATTTTTGCTAAAAATGCATTCTCAAAAAAACGCACTGTGAAAAAAATTATCAACCAATGATGAGCTGGTGCTGATTTTTCTAAACAAGAAAAGGAAAAAAAAATGAGATTCTGGGCTCATTTAATTCCCAGCAGGGAGAATATCATGGTTTGAGCCAGGAGTTGAAGCTGAATCATGGCTGGTTTCTTACATATTTCAGGATGTCAGTGTGGCAGTTTGAGTTGGGACCACATCTAAGAAGTCTGAGAAATAATTTCAGAGAGCTGATTGACCCGGAACAGCATCTAGCTCAATGCTTGAGTTAAACTAGTATTATGTTTACTATTTGTATATTCAGTAGCGGTGCATGTTTTGAGCTAGAGTGCAGTTGTTGCCAAATGCAGTGGTCTGATCTATTTATTCAGATCGGAAAAATCAAGCTTAAAAATTTGTGCAGCAAATTAGTCTAGCATTGGCGTAAATACCTACATTAAGAATAGGTGTGCCCCAAAAATATTTGTAACCCACTAAATATTTGCACAGATTTTATGCGTCTGGTGTGTAAATGATTCATATAGTAGACATTTTTTTTATTTATTTACTTTTATTTATGTATTCTTTTATTTGATATATAGACAATACATTTGTATAGTTAGCGAATATAAAGACACATGGACAGAAGTGTTATTAAAAATGTATTTTAATAGCCCATAATGAACAATACTCTTTATCATTATTGTAAAATGTCGTCTACTTTTAGAAAGCGTGTATTATATTTCCCACTGGGAACTTACTACATCATCAGTCTAATGTCATTCAAGAAAGCCCACATAGGGCATGATTTAAGTGAGGGTATTATCCAATCAACACAAAGAACAACCGAGCTCAGCTTTCTGTTACAAAACGTGCTACAAAAGAATTCATACACTTATTCAGGTCCTTCGACAAGCGGAAAAGAGATCACAGCCCACTCAGAAACACCCAGATAACACCACTGGGTCACTTCTGGTACCAAATAAGTCGATTGCAATTCTAATTCAGCAACTCAGCTAAAAAAGCACATGCAGCGAGTGAGGCAGACCAACCTTGCTGTTCCATATATACTGGATGGGAAACATTTTTGGCTAATTTTTGATCCTTGTGTCTGTTCATGTCCTTAAAAGTGTTGTCAAAAATGGTCACAATTAAGCCATTAAAAAGTCTATTTATTTAATTCTTTGATTTTATTTACGCAACTTTTACTTTTTTTGCCTGTGGACAAAGGAGTTGATTGATCTCAAAATGGTTAGTTATCTGTACTGCTACAGCATTATCAGAATTATATTATCACTATAAAGCTTTGTTTTCTAATGAACTCAGTGTTCGAACTCTAATTTATTTTTTGATTGATTCTGATTTTTCATTTGTTAATAAGTCCAAAGAATTTATTTAAAAGTTTGGTCTTCTGACATACCCAATGCCTCCATGGTAATGTTAAAATAAAAAGAAGGACCAACAAAATTGTAAACTTATACCGGATTCAAAAAAATATATATCCTGGAAACACACTCAAAATTAGAATTTCTATTTTTCATTACATTATATTTTATATATTTATATGCTTTTCAAAAAAACTGCATTTCTTATAAGTGAAGAGTAGCAAGTTTTTTTGAGTATTTGTCTGATAATGATCTGACCACTATCAAAAGCTTTTGCAAGAGGTCACAGAATTTTAGATGATTAAGTCTTTCTATCCTGCAGTACTGCGTTAAAAGGACAACACTTTTGATTAACCCTGGAAAATGTTAAGTTCTCAGGATATCTGCTAAAGAATACTACTGGCTTTCTGTTATTTACATCTGCTTCTAAGAAGTTAATTTGAGGCAAAAAAAAGATGGACTAGCTCACCAGCTTCCAGAAAATGTGAATTGCTCATGAAATTTTAAAACATAGTAGCTTCTGTCATGAGCAGGCTCTGATTGAATCCCACACCAGCTCTGTTCTCAGAAGTAACTCCTCCGCTTTCTCAAGCCTCTTCTGGTGTCACTTCAGATCAGCTTGCAAGTTCACTTTTAGCTGGATAGCTGGAGGTTAACTTGCAAAGGGAGAAGTCAGAGTCAGCAGAGCACCCAGAGTGTCTGCAGACAAGAAGTCCATTTCTAAACACTCACACAGTGACAACACTCCATTCCTGCCAGAGCACGCTCTCTCTCCTCTTTCTCGCTCTTTCTCTCTCCATCTCTTCCTTCTGCACCCCCTTCTGCTCTTTGAAGTATATAAAACAGATTACCAACTTGGCAACTTAATTTTCCCAATTGTATCACACACTGAGCCTTGAGCTATGCATAATTTTCATAATGCACAATTTCACACTTAAAACTCCAGATGAATCTTAAACCAGAGTTGATCAAAAGTGTTGCGGTAGCCTGTGTGTGAGATGGAAAAGGAGAGTATATCAAGTTTTTATTCTTCCTCAATTTATCCATTTTTATAGTCAAGTGCATTAAGATGTAAGAAGTATTGATTGTACCCTTTTATAAGCAATTATACCATTCGATCAACCAGTCTTTGTTTACACAGCTACATTAGACAAATCATGATGCATGCTGGTGGACAGACTGACTGACAAGACCATGTAATAGTCTCTGTGAGCTATCATGTTAGCAGATGACTTTTGGATCCATACTGAGAGCAGGAGTGTGTTTGAATGAGACTGAGGACAACAGAATATAAGGAGCAGAAGTGTCGAAGGTCGTTGAGTTAAAATAGTATTCGTCCTGTGGGGCGGAGTTCTGCTTCCCGCTTCAGCCTCCTCTCACTTGTAATGCATCGGCAGAAATGAGCAGACCTGCATTTAAGACCAGCTCAGTCTTCCACTCCCCGTCGGATCATCTGCTAACCACGATGGTAAATAGGCCTTCATGTTGGGCTCATACCTTGTTACTCCTTGTGTCTCCAGTTTGCTATGCGTTGGATCTGTCACCATTCTGGTTTCGCAGGTGTACTCAGCCATCAAGCTACTGCTGAACACTTCCCTGCCGGCCTCTTCTGCTCAACGCTTCTCCATGGCACTCCGGATATAGCAAAAGACTTTTCCTGCCTGCCTTCCTGCTCGCCGTTTCCCCTCGGAATGCTGGGAAAGACAGAGAAGGTCGGACATCTTGGTTCACTCACTTCATTGTGCTCTCTGACACTCACTCCCCCTCTGAATTCATTGGTCTCCGCTTATCAAGTAAGCTTTCCTCACCCACGCTCTGAAGAAAAGGCTACCTTAACAGTCTTTGCTTGGCAATAATCCTCCTCTCCCTCTGTTGCAGTGGACTCCACTCAACTGACACTCGCTCCCTGCCTCGCTCTAATGATTAAGACTCTTGAGGAGGTTTGTGGATTGAGGTAGTTGGCATAACAGAAAAGACAGTAGGAGGTATTCACCCATGATAAGCTTTCATGACCAATAAGGTGATGTCACTATTGAAGACGGGCGAAAGATAAAGACACTTAAAAGATCATTAGGACTCCACAGCCTTCTCTGCAGAGCAACTAACATCACAGACCCCAGAGGATAGATGCCCCTATCCTCAAGGACCCTACCTACCCCGACATGGACTATTTATACTTTTATCCTCAGGCTGAAGGGATAGAAGTGTGAAATCTAGAACCTGTATACTAAAGAACTAAAGTGCTTGCTCATAGGGGGTCAGATGATTGTTGGGGTTTTTTCTGTATGTATTATTGTAGGGTCTACCTTACAATATAAAGCACCTTGAGGCAACTGTTGTTGTGATTTGGGGCTATATAAATAAAATTAAATTGAATTGAAGAACTCATTTTTCCTCACTGTCATTAGACTCCTAAACACCTGACAGGAGTTTATAACCTTGGTCTACCTCAATCTATTTCTATGTTTGCACACATGTAATTGCGCAGTCACTCCTGTCTACTCTATGATGTATTCTTAAATACATAAATAAGCACATGGCTTATTGCACCTCAGAGTTTTTGTATAGTTATTTTTTGAAGATCTTATATTTCTTATTTGCTGTTTTTATTGTTTTTAAATTAAATAATGAATATCATTTATTCTATTTATGTATTTTATATATGGAATTTTCTGTTATTGGTTGTGGACAGCAAATTAAGAATTTCACTGTAGAAGAAAACGTGCTTCTTTACTGTGCATATGACAATAAAACATTGATGACAGGAGATGAGCAGGTACTATGTCATACAATAATGCCATTTTGCAGATTTGGGTAGTCTAAAATAATTTAAAAAAAAGACTTTGATTGAATTAAACATTTCCTCTTTCATCAGTAATTAAAAACTCAAATGCAGATTATTGTTAAAAAAAACATTGCCAAACGTGACATCACATTAGGCTAGCAGATAAGACTTACTTATGGGGAGGTATTGTGGAAGTCTGAATACATAATAAATATAAATAAAGACTGAATAATTACATCCATCCAGCACTGAACCTGGATAGAGTCGGTCTGATATGTTGCATACGACAAATAGTGCGCAAAGCTCTGTTTGTCGTTGACTGACTCAATGATATTAGATCTGAACACAAAATATTCTAGGCTCAGCTAGCTGCTCCTTATCGGTATCTTAGCACACTTACTGAGAATAGGAATGATCATACTTTGTAGATACTAAGGTATAACCTAATGCCAATGTAGTCTAGCCACAGAAAAAACTGCTCCACTTGTGTATTTTAAAACATAAATGAGACAGTTGTTTGAGTAGCAACCAGAGGCTAGGCAGAAAAATGCTATATTACAATTGCAGGCTATCTATATGATACGATCAATCATCCTGTCATCATGTAAAAAAAATTTGGAGAAGTCAAAGCTTGTGTCCACTCTGGCTTGGTCTTCCTTTTTCTCTCCCTCTCTCTTTCTCTTACACACTACACACACATCATGATTCACACATTATTTCATTACCTCCTTGAGGAGTTGTAGATAATGAAGTCAACAGTCTCAGGGATAACTAGTGGGGCTTGAGTGTAAACAAGTCACTCTCACGTCTACTTTAGAATTCTCTTTATTCTATCAAGGATGTCCTCTAAAGGAGTCTGCAGGCTATAAAGTTGGCAAGCTAGAAGAGCTTGAAAATTCACTTCAGTCCTATTTAACTGGGCGACCTGACAAAAGGAAAAATGAAGAGGAGTACGAATAGCCATGTGGAGAACACAACAGCACAATTTTAAAGAGAGAAATCTGTTTGTGTCAGAAGTAAAGTTTGAGTGTATTTTTCATAAATAAAAGGTTAACAACTCGCACATTTCATGGTTATTGAAGAAAACAACATAAATGCTTTCAGACTATAATACGTGATGACAACACCAACTGATTTCATAGGACGTAGAGTTGGAAACCACACAATTGGTAACATTCTTTAACGCGGCACTTTTATGTCAGTGGTCGCTCTTTTTCTTCCTGGATATAAAGGCAATGTGAAACCAGAAGGCAATTTAGATATAACGTAAGATGCACCACCTCCATCTGTTTTTAATTTTAAAAAATGAATAGCAGGAAATAAACAAATACTTATTTAAGAGGTGGTACTAAAGGAACAAGCAGAAAAGGAAGATGGCTAAGAGATCAGAAGCACAGACAGGCATACTGATGTTGTTTTTCGACAGTTAAGGGCTTGGAGAAATTTAAAAGAAACTGAACAATTACCTGATTCATCTGTATGTCTCGATTCTAGATTAACATCCTTTAGTGAAGTATTTCCATTCCCGACTAATTGTTCAGTCAAAAAGTATATTTTTCTGTCACCAGTTGAAATACCACAGCTTGTCAAAAATCAATGGATAATTTACGCTACTTTGATGACAGAAATACTGTTTCTGCTCTTCAAGTACAGATTTAAAGATGGTAAACAGTCTCTAAACATTTTCCACAACAACATTTTCCCACTGCAATGGAAATGAAACAAACAGCCTGCAATCTATGTCTGACATCATTTACAATAGTTAAAAATGAAAGTCCTAAAAAACAAAAACTAAGTACACCCTTACTGCTTCCATAAAAAGCCCCCAGGTTCGGACTGATCAGAATGATCAGAGATATTGCAACAAACCCAAAGAGCTACATCTTACTCTCTTACTTTGCATGTATATGGTAAACTTCATGGCAGTATAGTTAAAAAAAAAATGCCAGCATACATTTGAGCAAACCACAAGACTTGTGGAACAATGTTCTTTGGACAAGCAAAACCAAAGTGGAGAGGTTTGGCCAAAATTCACAGTGCCATGTTTGGTGAAAACACAACAGCATATCTGCACAAACACCTCATACCAACTGAAAATTACTGTGGTGGTGGTGGTGACATATTCATGGTCATGATATTCAAAGTGTTCTAGAGTGAGACATGAAGAAATCTGTACAAATGCTAAAGCTTTGTCCTAATTGGCTCATGCAACAGAGCAACGATCCTAAGCACAGCAGCAAATCTACAACAAAATGACTGTAAAAGAAAGGGAATAAAGGTGTTGCAATGAGGTCAAAGTCTAGATCGCAATCATATTAAAATGCTGTAGCGGGAACCTAAGAGAGCTGAGCATAAACAAACACCCACAAACTCCAGTGAACTAAAACAACATTATAAAGAAAAGTGGGCCAAAATGCCCACTCTGAAAGATGTTTGAGACTACATAAAGTCATAATGAAAATAATTACTGCAATGGCCCAGTCAATGGCCCAGGCTAAAATACTGAGGTGGGACCTCAAGAGTGCTTTGCATAAGTGAATGCCAATGGGTGAGCAAACCATCGATTGTATCACGATAGCAAAACTCTACACGCAAAACCGCCACACACTTGTGCCCTCAACAGCTCCCCAAAAACTGTTCTTGTAATAGTCACTGCAATTCCCAACTAACCATCTTTCTGTATCAATCAGCTTTTCTCCCATAAGGCAATCTACTGCTACAGCTGCTTCCACCATCACAGCATCTCTCAGTCTCTGTGTTTCCACCAGTCTGCCTCACACTGCCTCAGTCCAAGACATGTTGGAGAGCAGCCCAACAGGGTGTGAATTGATGCCTCATACCCATCTCCTTTTCTGATTGGACTCCAGCTCTTCAAAGATGAGCATCTTCTCAGCAGCCGGGCTGGAGCTGCCAAGGCTGCTGTGATGGGATTATGGTGATTATTGTGTGGCACATGCAGCCAGTGACAAATAATAGCTTGGTTGACTGACTGTCGTTCAGTATGTGGCCATTTAGAAAATTGTTTCACAGGTACGATGTAACAAAAGTTTAATTTGTAAATGTATGTTATTTCTTTAAAATGTTGTGATCCAGTCTTAAAAAACAAACATAACTACGGGAACGTTGTTTTCTGTTGTTCTCGCTTCAAAAGTGTGGTGAGCTCAGATTAGTGCCAGTATTCTAATACTATTTCTCTTTAAATAGCAAAGTGTGTTGCTGCTTTATTAAAGTTTAAAATCTTATTTATTAAACCTTTAATTCACAACCTTGCACCTACCCACACAAAACCTCATGCCTAATCAACTGAAATTATGTAGGTGAAACTGCATGGTGAGATAAACTGTTATTATTAGCTTATCCTCTATTATGAATATTTTATATTTTTTCAAGCTGTGCACCATTTTCAACAACATGAAAAATAAAGAAAAATATTTATCTTCTGTTTATTCACATTGGCAGCAGACAGTGCCATTATTTTTCTTCTTTTCTTCTCCTTTGGTCATGTGATCGTGTAGCGTGTATCCTCAAAGAATAAAAATCTGTTCCTCTTTCTAACCTGCTTATCACAGCAGGTTTCAGTGACGGTGTGGTTAATGACCAATTAAGGTGTCTTCTGCTTCATATTTTAGTAAACATCAAACATTCACCTCTCTAATATTAGGAGATATAGTACTTACATTTCAAATGTGCCACGAAAGTATTTACAAAGTAAATTTTTATGTACCTGTTAGCTATTTTTACTTACCCCTCCATTATTGGGAACTAAAAAGAATAAGTGAACATGCTCTTATGCTACATTAAATGACAGGATTATAAAAATAAATAATTTTACCTTTTACCCGTCTTTATCGGAAATACACCTTACACCATATTGCTACCATCATTAATAATCTATAAGTCTTGCCACATTTAATTCACTGTGACACCAAGTTTATACCAACCGTCTTTGCTGACTGTCTCAATGAAATAGACTGACTAAGGAGAAAATAGACTTTTCAGCCTCTTATGAATGAAAGGTTCATATTTTAAATACATTAAAGTGCATTAAGGGGGTCCAGAAGAGCCATTACTTGCTAGCATTACCTGCTTATGTAGCAAAGAATGATAATTATTTAAGCTGGCTGTAAGCCAGTATTCCCTTTCTTCAGTATCCTTCTTTGTTGCTTTTAGTAGAAGATGAATGTGCAGGTCCACTTATAAAGTGCTCACATTTGAACACATACATTACATTTGGGCAATCTTTGATACAATTATCTTAAGCTCATCCAAATCCAAAATAGCGATAGTTCTTAAAATTTAAGAAGATTATTTATTGTTATGATAGATGCATTTCCATATATAAAAGTAAAACATGTGTGTAATGTAAAATAAATAAATAAATAAAAGCCATGAATTGTGTCTCCTGGATCCCATTTTGGGATTTTTACACATTTCTAACCATAACATAATAATAAATAAATTGTAAAGAAGACCAAAATGTGACATTTGCAGAGTGAAGGCTGAGGCAGTGAGTCAGTGTGCTTCGGTCAGAGCAATAGGGAACAAGGTTAACAATGGAAGGTTTGTTAGTTAGTGTGTCCAGGCCTCCAGTATTAACTGGTCCATCTCTTCACAGGGGAAAAACCAGGCATCAACTGAGGGATTTCCTCCATTTTAGCAGGCAGTTCATCAGGTGATACCAACAGGTGAGTTCATTATCTCCAGGTGTCTTGGGAGCAAAAGTAGGAAATGAAGGAAAGACCCGTCCCTGCAGCAGAAGGTAAGGTTACTTGAGCACACACACTCACATAACAATAACTATTTTTTTGGGTGGTGTTAATTACCATCCAATTATTTGTGAAGAAGTCTTTGATCCAGGAGCAGGTGATCGTGAATCGTGGTACAGTTTGGTGGTGAGGATGTCTGGGAGTATGGTGTTGAACGCTGAGCTGCAGTCCACGAAGAGCATCCTCATGCAGCTCTTCCTGTTCTCCAGATGGCTCAGAGATCTGTGAAGGGTGATGGTGATGACATCCTAGTGTCTCGGCACAGTCTCTGATGTACTGAGACACTATCTGCTTGAAACACTTTATGATTACAGACGTGAGAACTACAGGTCTGTAGTCATTGAGGCTGTCTATACCAGTCTCTTTGGGGATGGGAATGATAGTGGAGGCCTTCAGACATGTGGAAACCGTGGCTTGAGTCAGCGATAGGTTGAACAGCCTGGTGAGAATCCCTGCCAGTTGCCAGGTCCGGGCAGGCTTTAACCACAGCCCCTCCGTCAGGGCCGGCAGCTCTCCTGGGGTTCACCACTCTCAGGGGGTTAGGGGGCTCTGGCCTTTGTAGTTGGTGAGAGCTTGGGTGCCTCTCCACACCTGTTGTTGGAGAGGAAGCCCTATATCCTCCTCCTGTAGCTCTCCTTGTCCTGGTTGATGCCCCTCCTCAGGTTGGCTCTGGCAGTGCTGTACAGAGAACTGTCCCTCAGCCTGAAGGCTGAGTTACATGTTCTGATCAGAGCTTGTACTTCACTCGCCATCCAAGGTTTTCAGTTAGGAAAAACCTGGATGGTTTTAGTCAGTGTCACTTCCTCTACAGAGCACTTAATGCAGAAAAGGACAGACTGAGTGAAGGTCTCCAGGTCCTGCTGTTCAAAGATGGACCAGTCTGTCAGATCGAAACAGTCCTGTAGCTGGAGGAGAGCATCATCCGGCCATGCTTTAATGACCTGGGTGCTGAGAGGGGTGTGGGCAGGGATGAGGAGCAGAGAGAGGTGGTCAGGTTGTCATAGGTGGGGGAGGGGTGTCGCTCTCTAGGCATGCTTGATGTTACTGTACACATAGTCCAGTGCCCCGGCAGGTCACTTAACATGTTGGTGGAATTTGGGGAATACAGAATGCTCAGCTAACCTTAGCACTGGTAACTATGGCTACCGTTAGCTCGCAAGTAAGGTTCAGCAGGAAGAGGCAGTGAAAAGGCATAAGAAACACAAAAAAGGTGCGCAGTATGTCTTGAGGGCACAAACATGTGCTGACATGAAATTTTATAGCGAAGTAGCAGGTTATGTACAACTTACTAATATAAGACATGAGCTACAGGCAGAAACACGAAAACAAAGACGTCTCACTTATCTATCTCACTCATTTGCATTGAGTGAGATAGATAGTTGTGGGACCTCATATAATTTGCAGTTTTGTAATAAAACAAATGTAAAATTCTTCTGGTAAGGCAGCATCAGAGTTAATAACATATGACGCATGACAGTGATTCCGAAAGAGAACTGTAGTCACACACCTCAAGCTGATCAGCGTCAGGTGAAACACAGTCGTCAATCACGTTCAAACAAAACCAGTCTTCATCATCAGCTTTCAGTCTCAGATAATGGAACCCTTCTGGTGATTTTTTTTTTTTTTTTTTTGATTGGCATGACTGATTACTCTGTCCATCAGGTTGCCTGTTTCAGTTCTTATTACCGCACTGAGTGATCATTTCTCTCACTTTGTGCATTTTGTGCATCACATATCTCATGGCTATGTGTCTTTTGGGCTCCGCTCTACACAGCATAGTGCAGATTGCTTCAGCCCTGGCCGATTCATACTCTGTGCTTAAACACACTGGGGAGTGCCTTTAGGAGCAGAGCCTATTTCATGAAATTAAAGTGTAGGACCATTTATGATATGAAAAGCCCCGCCTTTCCTCTATATACATCTCTCCCTCTGTCTCTAACAAGCAGGTTGTGTGAGGACCCTTTTTGTCTTGAATTATAATCTGTAGATTTAACTCTAACATTTTGCACAAGGTAGTTTGTAAACAAAAGGAAATCGAGCGAAACAACATGTGGCACAGTTCACTTTACACTAAAGGTTTGTTTACATACTGAGAAAGGAATTAATTCTAGTTTCCTGTTGCATAAATGTTTGCTTGCTAGCTTCTAAATTTCACTTGGGAGATGCTTTGGGACTATAAATTGATTTCTGTTCTGACTGATAAATATTCAGTATATGATGAAATGTTTGCATTTGTTTCACCCTGCAGCAGCAAAGCTAGTTCAGTCAGGGAGATATCATGCTGGTCTGCATTTGCCTAAGGGAGATATTTTGCTGTCTGGCCTTTTAAACAGAAACGATTAAACCCGCTGTTTGGATTCAAGACATTCTGCATGTTTTAGTTGCCCTTCTCACCTCTTTGCTGCATCATAAAACCTGCAGTGTCTGAATTTTTTTTAAATCAAATCATGTCTGTGAAATTAGTTGGAAACACTGCATGGTGCAAAAGTTTTCAATGCTTTGGATGTTGAAATTATCTACTGTGCAACAGAGAGGCTTTTGAATTGTTCCAAATTCAGTCTGCAGCATGACAATGACCCTAGACATCTGCTGTCTATATAGCAAGAGACAGCAAAAAGGATGACGAGGAGTCCCACAGACGGTGGAATTGCCCCCACAAAGCCAGTCTGGAGCTAAATGAAGATGCCACTGAACCCACCGAGACAGCTTAAAGATGAGCTACGCCAAGTTCCCCAGGAATCTTGTACATTAGAACATTAGTCAGTCACCGCCGAAACAAAATGACTTAAATTGTTTTCCTGCAGTTGGCATAATGTTAAATGAGAAGAATATTCTTGATGTGACTTTAAAAAGTATCCTCACTCCATTTTTAATGACTAAAACTTTTTGTGTGCTTGCTAATATAAGAAAATGTACAGGCTCCGAGCAGCAACCTCGAGAATCTGCTTCATGGATGCAGCACTTCATTTTTTCAATCCCTTTAGATAACTGCAGCTAAATGTGGAGGTAATGACTAGCTAGTCAAACTTCTTTTTATGTCCAAACTGTATATAAAAAATAGCTGCTTCCCATTTTCCTTTCTTTTCTTTTCTTTAAGGCCAATGGGGTGGAGTGGTACTTGTGTTATCAGGTTTATGAGCAAGCATCGCACAGACATATGGGTGATTCTCTTTTTGCAGCAACATTTCATGTCCACATATTTCACTTACTCTGATTTTTTCTAAAGTGTACCAAATATGTACAACAAAGAAATTAAATTAAGTGTTTGCCATTATTTAAACATACATGAAATGCATTTAAAATATTATTTTTTTATTTTACGCACCTTTTTGGTTACACATGCTCAATTTCATTATGTCCCACAGTGCTGTAATCAACTTCCTCCAGAAGTATATGTCATAAAATTTTATATATATATAAATATATATATATTAATTTGATAGACTACACTAAACTTTATTTTATTATGCAATTGAATCTGGTAAAACTTATTTACTTTTTTCTTCATACTGTACTTATAATAATAATAATGTATACTTTATTGATCCCCGTGGGGAAATTTCTCTCTGCATTTAACCCATTCACTCAGTGAAGCAGTGGGCTGCCATTGGGCGCCCGGGGAGCAGCGTGTAGGGACGGTACCTTGCTCAGGGGTACCTCAGGGTAGCCGTTCAGGGGAATCGAACCCCTGCCCTTCCGATCACGGGGCCAACACTTTACCTACTGAGCTATCCCTGCCCCTTAACTAGCCGCCTTAAGGCTTTCTGGTTGAAGGCTAAAAGCGGCGTTGTTACCAAATAAATAGAATATTGATTATATTTTTGTGTATTGCTGCAGCTTTTTCAAGTATTAACTTAGTGCCTTTGGCAACACCTTAGTCCCCCCTAAGGTTATAATGGTAATATGACTGATCCATATGGGCACAAAGAATAGACACATTTTTGTGCTACCGAAGTTCCCCTGCTTTCATTCAAAATCTGTTTATCGTTAAACAACTTAAACATTATAATGGCTTGAAGCTCACATTGAGGCCTGTGGGGCACTATCGGTAGACAAATGAATATTTCATACTTAAGGGTTTCATGTTTATTTAAGGGAGATGAACAATACTTTATAATTGAACATAATAATATCACAGATGATAGATTAAATAAATAGATTTTTGATAGATGCTTGTGCATTCTTAAAGTCTTATATGTTGAATTGAACTGAGTATGTCATCTGTTCAAAGCCTCTCCCAGTCAGTGCTGTTTTCCATGCCTGTACACGATGTTATTAGCACAAATGC
>VUQG01044895.1:89001-99305 GCA_015106755.1 Etia nguti | reverse complement strand
TTCAACAAAATGGGCAGAGTCATTGAATGCAACAACCACAGCCTTTTTTTTTTTTTTTTTTTTAAATTTTTAAAAATCACCATCAGTGGTCATAAACACCAAAGAATGAAGTCCACATGAAAGCAATGCTGAAGTAACACATGGTATTAAAACAGTAATTAATTAAAGAAAACCCTTTTTTTAAAACTTGAAAGTGGTTTTAAAAACACTTCACTGTAATATCAACTTCCATATACTTTCCATACATGCTGATATCTCTTTGTTAAATTAAATTAAAATTACAACATTGACCAACATAATTGTGATTATGATTTTTTTCTATTATCAAGGACTTGTCTGCTGCTGAGTGCAGTAGATGTTTCCTTTTCAGTGTCTTTGATATTCCCAGTATTATAAGAAATAGGAACTCAAATGACCATGTTATCAACCTCATCTGTTTTCCAGTTGTATAGCACTTCTATAAAACACTGAGATCATTCTTACACATTCAGAAACATAATTTCATACACCATTTACTCCATTTTTGTCTCAAATGGGGTCAATGAATGCACATTTTTCTTTATAGGAGGTACTGTCTCCTAAGCTTGTTTCCTAAAACGTCCATTTCATTGAAATACTGGGAAAAAGCTGTTACCCAGAATGTCAGGGTCCTCCAGAAATCTTGCTGTTAGACATCAGATGGCAAATTACTGCAGTACTAATTGTAATACAGTACAATACTGTGATACAGTATAGAGTCATGCAGTAGCTGATTTATTGTTGGTTTACTGGGAGTTTTTTTGGAATTTAACTGTAGAAATTACAGGAGACTAACAAGAAAAATTACATTTTTCTTAGAAACCGAGACAAAGTTGCTTTATTTTCATTTTATTGCTCATTGTCACACAGTCCGAAGGAAATCGCATTTATTCCAAAATGTACAGTTGCCTTGAAGAAGAGTTTATGTATTTTATCACATGCATTATGCAAGCAAATAACCATATAAATGTAATTCAGCCCCACGGGCAGTCACGGAGTCTTTTGTTGGTGTTCCCACTCTCAGCTCCTAAGTTGTTTACTCCTGTTACATCTCATTCAGCTGAAGATGTGGATAACCTTGACAGGGGGGTAATGGCACATGGAAAACACTTTGTGTGAATAAAAACCAGTCCTCACTATGTCGTCTGACTAAATAGAGATGGACACAACAGCTTTTCATTTTTGACCGAGAACAGAATCTCGTTTCCTGAGGTGCTGTTAGGTAAACCCAACATTTATATGCGGGAGCTAGAAAGTGCGGTTCCTGTAGATTAGTGCAAACACTGGAACGTTCCTCGTTGAAGGACAACTCTGCGATAGGTGGGAGTTGGGAGGGGAAGCTAGGTCATATTTTCATCCAAGCTTATTGTGTCATGATGGTCCATTTTCTATTGTTTGGGGGCTTTACTGCTTAAAAACAAATCCTCATCAAAACCTATTGGAAAAGCAGAAGAATAATCAGCAGTACTTATTGATAAGGAGTTTCAAGTTCACCTGTTCTGCCTTTTCAGATTTTTTGTCATATAAAAACTTTGAAATAATGAGGTCAGTGCATCTATGAGTAACCCATGTGAGCCAAAAGCTCATCTTGTCAGACTGCTCTAAAGAAGTTTGTTTTCTACTCTTGTCTCTTGTACAATGTCGCAGTGAGGGGGTATCCCTAATGTGGTCATCTCAGCCATAGAAGCCGCGCCCACCTGCTATTCGAACCTTCCGTTTGTTGGTGGCAGCCAATCATTGGCAGCTTGTTTCAGACAGAAAATTAACTGAGGATCTTAATATTATTAATATGTTTAAATGAATCCTTATTTATATTATACTGAGTTAGTAATGTACCGGTCGATCTACGTCCCTACCCTCACCTATGGTCAGGAGCTGTGGGTAGTGACCAAAAGGACAAGATCGCGGATACAAGCGGCAGAAATGAGCTTCCTCCCAAGGGTGGCTGTCCTCTCCCTTAGAGATAGGGTGAGGAGTTCAGATCCGGGAGGGGCTCAGAGTAGAGCAGCTGCTCCTTCACATCGAAAGGAGCCAGTTGAGGTGGTTCGGGCATCTGACAAGGATGCCTCCTGGGTAAGGTGTTCCAGGCATGTACCATCCCTCATTTTTTTGCTAAGAAAATACAAAATTTAGTGAAACGCGCACATAAATGTAACTACAGAATATGAGGAAGACCTGTTTCCAGTGATTTTCCGTGCAGTTCTTGTGTAATTTGGCAAGCCTCAGCCTTTCCTCCCTGTTTCACTTTCTTAAGAATGGCTTCTTGACAGTAACCTTCCTCTGAGAACCTTTCTGATGCACCTTCACTGAACAGGATCAACTGAGCGGTCAGATCCATCCCTCCGGCCCTGCGTCAGGTCTTTTTTTCCCTCTTTCATAAGGACATGACTCAAACGTACTGATTGTGTGCTTTAGATGGTTTTTTCATAGATTCAACTAAAGAAATGAGAACAAATCATGTGTTATATTAAAGGCTGCTGTTAAAAATAAAGATCTAAGTTGTCTATTATGTGTGGTCACAACACTGCTTCATCCCTTGAGTTGGAGGTCTTTTTTTTGTTTTTGCTTGAATGATTTGAGAGGAAATGAGGGCTGTCTCGGGACTTTTTACACAGCATTGTTAGTTTATGCTCAGTATTATCGTCTTTGCATACAGCAGACACATCAAGTGTGACTTTGCTAAGTCTCCTGCTTTGACTTCTTCTATTCCCATTATAACTGTGAGTCTGTGAAGCGAAGTTTTGATACCTGTTGTTTAGGAAGCTCCAGGCAGTGAAGTGAAAATGATTTTAAAAAATTAAACGATCCACCATGGAGCTGTCGCAGAGGGAGAAATCTATTCATAGAGACCAAAAGCCTGTTGTGTACCACGCTGTAAACATGCTGTGTAATGCTATTAAGTCAGTCATTTTAAATTTTGTCGCTGTGCCAATCTGGAAATTGTCAGTCTGTTTTAGGTTTGGCAAGAATTTAGTCAAATGAGAAGATATCAAGCAGCCAACCCTGAAACTACAGCTCTGAAAGCTTTTACACTGCCCAATCAATATGCACTCCATAATGAGTTACAGCAGTTTAATATAAGTTTAATATGAACTCTGGATATTCCAGTTTATCCTATTTGCTAATGTATGCTTTGATGGCTTTTCATTTGGTAATTCCCTGCAGCTTTTGCTATATTTTTGTTTTGAACAGTGACGTTTTCATTTGTCTTGTTGCAGTTAAAATGTCTCTGTGCAGTATGAATGTAGCCCGAGCGTGTCCGAGCTGCTCGAGTCGGGGATTTAAATAAAATCTCTTGTAAATCTATGTATTTCTAATCATTTCCTGCCTTGTACAATCTCTGTGACCTGCTCACGTCCTTATTATGATTTTCAGATGTTTGCAGCATACTGAAGCGTGTAAACACCTTGTACCATTCCCGTTGGTTTCATTGTCATGGTAATATTTGTAATATTCTGCTTATTCATGTGCTAAAGGGGCCTTGTGATCGAGGTGTGCCGATGCATACAAAGAGCTCATCCAAAAGTGTGACCTTGGCTTCATCGTGAACACAATAGTTTGTGCGTGCAAACACGCTCAAGGACTTTCTCTTCCTGTGGTTCATCTGGAGCCTCGAGACATTCTGTTTGTGTGACTTTGTGTTTGGACAGAGGAGCAGAAGCAAAAAGTTTGTGTAATTTCACAAGTGACCTTTTCCCCCTGTCTCCACAGACCCACACCTTATTCTCGCTGCTTGGCTTAAGTCATGCTTATGTGACCAGTACTGGCAAACTGGTGGGGGTGGTGGCACTAAAAGAGGTAAGAAACTTTATTTTACTTCAGCCTGAATTTTGTTTTTCTTCCAGAAATGGACATTTACATTCTTGTGTGTGCTGTGAACAGCAGTATTTTTAGGTTATTTGTCTAAAAGGCAGAGAAACTAATGCACTTTTTATATCCAGCTGGCTTTATATACATCAACAGCCAGACTGCTTGCTAGGAAAAGAAAGTGAGAGCATGTTACCCCGTTTTAAAGTCCCTACATTAATATAAGGATGCACAGATGACCTTTTTTCTATTTGTCTTTGTGTATTTGCAGAAACTAAGTACTGATCCTATATATATATATATATATATATATATAAAAGCTATATTCTTCATTCTGAGAAAGAGACTGAGAATCTGTCTTTTACATTCTGGAGAAAAAAAGGCCTTCACAGGACTCTGTCAAATACTAAGCACACCTTTAATGCTTTCATAGGATTTAAGAGTGTAAGTAGCAGTCAGGTTCTGCTAATTAAATGCTCTTTATTAATGGCAATGCTCAGAGAAATTCAGCTCAGCTACATCTGAAACGCTACAGGCCTCCGTTAGCATGTTAAATGTTGAAGTTCATGACAGCACAACAAAGGGTTCCAGAAAAAAACCTCTTCTCTCTACAAAGAACATGGCAGCACAGCTTAGGTTTCAATTTTTGCATTTGAACAATGACTTCTGAAATAATGTCCTTTGGCCAGACAAAACCAAAGTGGAGATGTTTGTCCATAATGCACAGAGTCGTGTTTGGAGAGAGCAAAACTTATCATGTCATCATAAACGTCTCATATCAGGCTGTAGCGCTGTGGTGCAGGAGTGATGATTTGGGCTTGTTTTGCAGCCACACGACCCGGGACACAGAACCTGGGCACTGAGTCGACCATGAACTCGTCTGTATACCAAAGTAATCTAGAGTCCGATATGAGGCCAACTGCCCAACAGCTAAAGCTTGGCCCAAACTAACCACAGCAACTAAAGCTCCTATACAAGTAATCAGCCACAAATGGGCACACCTCTTTTGATCCATACCTGAGATTTTTAACTAAAGCATATCTTTTCCTTTGTAAGAAAGGGGGAAAAAATGGCAAAAATCACAAACATTTTTTATATTGTTGCTTCATTTTGATTGTGGTAGCTCTCTGTTGACTACAGCATTGGGAGTAAAAGACAGGTTAACCTGCTCTCGACAGTAACGAAACTATAAAAACGTAAAAGCCTTTCTTCCTTTCTTCAAATGCACTGGCTAAAAGCCAGACTTTAGAAAGGTCTACATCCTACAGAGCCAATTTAAAATGTGGGACATCATCATGTGGGACGTGAGGTAAATATGCTGTGCAGTCCCAGATAAGAAGGAACATCTGGTCACCCTATAAGCAGTAAGTGTTGTAGCTAATCACAAAGTAAGAATGTTTGTGTGCAGATGTAGAGCACGCTCTGTTGGAGTCACGTTAAGTAGCAATAGAGACCTTTAAAAATTCACTTAATTGTGCCTTTTATTAAATGCTAGAAAGGTTGGTTTATTGTTTATTAAAGATGTGTGAGATAGAGCTTCATCTAATGAATAAATAGCTCAGACCAAATGGGCATAAAGAGTAAGCGTTGAACTGGATTAAAATTAACATCTCCTTTTATTTAATCAGGGATTAAATGGTATTCCCTTTAAAATTAGTTCAAATAAACACATTTGTACGTGTACTGCACGGTGGCATCGTTGCTGAAGGCAAATAAAAAAGGTTGGGCACCGCTGGTCTGGATCTCAGCAGCACACTCGCCACAGTGTTTCCCTGCTGTGAGGGTTTAGTGGAAACACGTCATCACGTCACAGCATGGCCAAAGCAGCCAGACCACGACCGGCTAATGGAAAAACTCTGAAACTGTCTGAAGGTCTCCCAGAACCGAAATCTAAGCATTAAATGAAATTAACTTCACTGATCGAAGTCCAAAAAAAAGCTCCTTTTTTTAATACACTCCACTTTTGGAAGTCTTCTCTTGTTTGTCTTTAATTTGGAGGAAAAAAATCCAATTTGTTTTTGCTCCTAATTTCCTTGGAGTCTCATAAAGCTTTTTGAATTATGTATGAGTACTTTGTGAGCATAATCAATAAGCTCTCTGTAAGTTTGGGGCTCCTGTCTTTATCCATAACTGTCTCTGACTCATGCTCCTGTGTTACCTCATTTTCTTTAACTTTTCTTCCCTCCATCTGTGTAATTGCTCACCACTGACTCTGTCTAATCCCTGCTTGCTTTTCTTCATTTTTTTCTTTGCATTTTCACCATTCATTTATGAATTTTGCTCATTTCTTCTTGTTTTTAATTCTTTCCCACACTCTTCAAACCCTGCCTCTTCCTCTTCTTCTTCTTCCTCTTCCTCCTCCAGCTCCAAAAGGCCATTGAGGGCTCCACACGCTCTGGTGTCCGGCTCCGCCCTCCTCTGGCCAGTTTTCGCGATATCAGCAACCACAACTCGGTCTCTAAACCGCCACCTTCATCTCCCACCGCCCCTTCCTCATCTCCTCCCTCACCTGAAATTGTTGCTCAGGCTCCTCCCCCCTCTCCCTCTCAACACCACCACCATCACAGCCATGAGAATGAAACAGAGGTGTTGATCGAGGGTGTGCCGAGGGAGGGGGAGGAGAGCACCAGTAGCGCTTCGGGGAGCGGCAGCAGCACGGTGGCCTGCAGCTCGGCCAGCAGGAGCTGCAGCTGCAACAGCAACCTCACCCTCCCTCCTTCTTCTACTCCTCCCCCAGTCCCTTCTTCCTCCACTCCTCCTCCTTCTCCTCCTCTCTCCTCCATCCGCCTCTCCACCCTACAGAGACTCTTTGAGGAAGAGGAAGACAGCGATGATGAGCCTATGGTTTAGCTTACACAAGAGTGATGCTTTTTTTTTTTTTATAATGGAAAACTTTTATAATAGTGTGAGTTTTTTTCTTCTGTTCTTAATTCATTGCTCCGGTCTATGTACTTCTATTTACCTCTTTTCATGTTACTGGTACAGCTTCCACACACTCGTTTCACAGACCATCACCTGTTTGGTGCGAAAAACACCTTAAACTACAATATTTATCTAGTTTCTTTGTATCAGGTGCGATTAGAAAGTTCATGGTCTCCACCCACGAAAGAAAAAAAACAAACACTGATTTAAATATGGCTGATCTCTCCTTCAAGGTCAGGTCGCTGTGCACTTCTGAACCTCCGCTGGGCCTGTGCTCCATCTGGGAAGCCCCCTGGAAGCTGCGGTACGACTAATTGCACATACACATTTGTGATTTCAAAATGCATGTGAAGAGCGCTCATCCACTTCTGTGTGACAATGATCTGACTTTAATATAAGGATCATCACTCGTGATAACAACCAGTTCATTTTTGATACAGAGGACTATTTTTTCTTCAGTTTACATCAAACGCTCCCTTTACCAGTAAAGCGTTGCCCAGGCTTCTCTTGTCCCGGTCTGCACCAGCATCCTGCAGTAATGTCCCTTCAGACTTGGTCCCCACAAGTATAGTAGACTTCCAATTTTTGGTCCCCACAAAGATATTAATACACACACACACACACACAGAGTCAGGTATTCATATCTTGTGGGGACATCTCATTGACATAATGCTTTCCCTAGCCACTTACTCTAATCCTAACCATCAAAAATGAATGCCTAACCCTGACCCTAAACCTAATTGTAACCCTGACACTAAAACCACATTTTGAGTCTCAAAAATGCCTTCAAACTTGTGGGGACTGGGATTTTGGTCCCCACAAGTATAGTAAACTTCAAATTTTTGGTCCCCACAAAGATATGAATACACACTCACACACAGACCTCTGTTTTCATTATGTTAAATTGTTTCCAAAATCCAAGTGAATTTGTTGTTCAGAAAAAAGTTAAATAAATGTAAGATGTTTATTATTTTAAAGAATAACTGTGGCTAATAATCGAGAATATGATGTTGACCAAAATAACCGTGACTATAATTTCTGCTGTAATAAAACAGGAGCTCCACATGGCGATCTAAAAAAAACAAACAAACAATGGAAGTGAAACGACATCGAAGCTGAAATCAACCAAATTAAAGTCGCGTATGTTGTTTTCTATTTATGGGCAGATTCGTTGAGCGCTCCGATTGCGACGTGTAAACTCTGAAGCTCTGTATGTTTGTAATGATTGCTCGTTTTGTTTTACTTTCTGCTCATGTTTCTATTCTTGTTGATTCACACTTTGATTTTCATGGGTTAAATAGTAGATGCTGCCAAATCCACAAAGTCAGGTATTTAATTGTGATACGCTCTTTTTGGATATTTGATAAAGACAGTTTTAGTACTCTTGAACTTATTTCTGAGACCTAGGAATATCACTGGTCGAGGTCAAATAACCCGCCTGTTCAGCTGCTAGATATATTAAATGGCCCTGTGATGAAGTGGTAACTGTCATTATGACAGGTGTGATAGGCTCCAGCCCTTCCACTAGCCTAAACTGGAGAAGCGGTTAATAAAATGGATGGATGGACATTACTGAGGAGTAGATTGATAAAACACTGCTACTGTTTGTACTGTCTGAATTCGGACTGGGATTGATTAATCAGGCCTCTGTCACAGCTGTTTTCAACACCACACACTTCACTGTATGTTTTGTGGGGTTTTTTACTGTAACGCTCTCTGCTCAGCTGAATCAGAATAATCAATCAAAAGCTTTGCTTCCCAAACAAGAGGTGAACCCGATGAACTGCCACACAGTTGTCCTGTGTTACCCGATTGCTTAAGTCTTAAAAAAAAAAAGGGAGGATTTTATCAGATGAGAGCAGATGGTATTGATTTATTTTAACTGGCAACAAACCGTGTGGGTAGCAGAAAACTAATGGAGCTGCTCAGTCCACTGTGGAAGATTGGCCAAAGCCCCACAACGACCTCCAAATTGTGCGGCGACCTTGTGGATGCAGCCTCGGAGCTCATCTCATCACGGTTAAGTTGATAGATGGTGCGGCTCGAGGCGGCTGACGACAGCAAAACCTCGCTGCGTAGATCCTCAAGATTCATTTTCTCCTTTTTCCTCAAAAAGGAAGCCTCGCATTTTTAACCCTAATCACTTTAATTATTCTAAATGGGATTATCAGAAAAATATATACATCTACAGAAGCTTTTCATTCTAACATTGGTGATGATAGCCAAGGTTTTCTGACGGTGAAGGAGGGATGACATAAACAGATGTGTGTTGCCAGAGAAATGTTTCCCAGTTAATGCTGTTAATGACCTAAAAATAACATATTTTTAGAGCTGTTAAAACAGAACTGTTGTGATGGTTATTATAAGAAGCAAAGCTGCTCATGTAACATTTTCAAAGAAGAAAAGTCAAGAAATTTATTGACTATTTAACCTCGATGTCTTCCTGAGCTTTTGCCTTCTAGGCAGCTACCTCTGTAGAGGGTTCAGGTGTCTTTTATCATGATCATACATAAGCTTCAGTTAATCACGTACAACTGAAAACAGACATGGCTTCCTCTTTTTTACTATTTATCAGAATTATAGCAGAATTATTCCTCACATTGACCTTTCTGTGAACTAATTCAGGGTCGCTTAATACAAACAGCATCTGGTACCTCCACTCTAGAAATGTGATTCTTCAACTGTTTTGTGGTTTTCTTCCTGTTTAAAAAAAATCAATAAATCAAATCAATACGGAACAAAATAGCAGGAACAAAAACCAAAAGCTTTGCAAACAGAGGCTTTGAGCTGTGTAGGACTTTGGAGTTGGGTGAAAATCCCAATCTCAGTGTCCATGGTCTGGCCTGTTAGGTCTATCAGCATCAGTGTAGTAAAAAATAAAGAAAAATCAGTCAGTATGTAACGGTGGGCTTCCACCAGGTCTGCTGGAGGGATAACAAAGCACTATCCTCCTGCAGTACCACATACTGTGTGTCACAGTCATGTTCCCCTCTCACAGACTCAGACTGCAGACACTCTGCTGCCGCTGCAAGAAGAAAAGTGAATGACTTAGAGTGAAGAGGAAAAGAGTTGGATCACAACACTTGTCTGGTGGTTATATCTGTCTTATTTTTACAGTTGCTAAAACATCCCAATGCTTCGGATCAAGAGAGGGTGGGGATGTTTGATGGGGTACGAGGTGTGATGTGATGGTCAAATGGTTTGGCTTTGTGTGGAGTTTTTGAACATGATCTTTGGGTATTTTTAGACGGCACTATTGTCTGTTGACTAAGCCTAAGTGGAAACATTTTTGGACCCTCCGGTGTATAGCAGGGGAAATCCAAGCTAAGATTTTATGAATACATTACTTTGGTTTAAAAATATATTATACTAATGACTAAAAATCTAAATCTGTCATGTCAGCATGCAACCAAATCTAACTCGAACGTGATTGTTCAGAAGCACTCGACTACATGCGTCTGTTACCTACAAATTCTCCAGATTCATCTGCAGATATGTTTTATCTGTTTGTTGAGATTATTTGATAATGTCAAATAAATCACATAATGGAACTTAAT
>VUQG01044895.1:39007-88981 GCA_015106755.1 Etia nguti | reverse complement strand
AAAAAAAAAAAAAAAAAAAAAAAAAAAAAAAAAAAAAAGAAAAAAAAAAAAAAAAAAAAAAAAAAAAAAAAAAAAAAAGGTCTCTACATGACAACATTTTCTCCCCATCAGGAATAAAGGATGGGAAGCTCAGCCATTGCATCCATGCACCATGTCTCTATTTATCCTTCATCTCTTTCTTACACTGTCTTCTTATTAACTCCTGGTATCGGTTTCTCAGGTGTTGCTTTAAAAGTCTTTAAACCTTCAGATTTGACAAAACATTTCTTTATGTCTGTTTCTTGGGTGGGTGTGGAGGGACATCGGTGCAGGTCTCAGTGTTTATTTGTGGTTGTGGTTAATGTAGTATTTATTTATTTCTGTTTTAGTCATTATCTTCAACTTTATAAACTGTGAACAACTTAGCTAAATAAAGTTTTAGTTGAATGCTTTACTGTGTTTGAATTTGGTTCATTTATCCAGGTCAGGCTTGTTGTTAAGGCAACAAACCCGACCTGTTGCTAAGAAAGGTCTAAAGGCAAAAGTGGGTCCACCTTGGTACTAGCAAGGTGTACCTAATAAATTGGCCAGCTAACAGTTGTAGCTTATCTAAATCAGAGAGAGATTGACAGACAGGCTATGGAGCTAGTAATTACAGGATCCAGTGTAGTGAAGTGACTGCAGTCTGTTTCATCATAGATTGTTTTATTTCCATGTCTGCATAAAATGAGGTCCTTTCTGTGAATTACTTTTTGTGACCGAGTTCTTTTTAAGTGTCTTATTATCATTAAAAAGTTAAAATGACAGGTAAAATTACACTACGACAGAATTTTTACGACCTTGTCTGTCACCATGACAGACGAGAAAGTCGAATGCGACCTCTGCCCGGCACCATCGCTGATTGCAGCTAAGTTATTAAACTTAACTTTATTCTGACAAGATGATAGGATTTTATTTTATTTTATTTATTTTTTTACTTTAATTGCTTTTTATCTCATGTTATTTGCAAAGAGTAGGTGTCACTTTGATATGTAACTTTGAAAGAAATTTTAGGCTTTCAATTAGGCATTTTCCAAAGATGACTAACTCATTTTAGAAGAAACCTTTTCTGGGTGGCGTGGACTCTGCAGAAATTATTTTTGAAAGACCGAGTAATTATTCAGCATGACGGACGCCTCGTGCATTTAAATCTGACAAAAACTCTATATTAGGTTTCATAGCTTTAATAACCTTGTGTCCCTCATTTCTTTGTCAGTCAGGTGACACCCTTTCAAGCGTGCAATCATTTGGGCGTTTTGGGCGCTAGAACGATTTACAGGATGAGATCTCAAAGAGGACAAACAGAGGACAGATGATTATCAGAGCAATTAGGGGCATCAGGGTCTTAATCACAGGAGGCTAAGACTGAATCGTTCTCAGTAGCTCCGTCTTCGAAGAGACGATGTGAAAAAATAATGCATAATTACTTTGATTTGCATTGATTTTATCAGTGGCAGCTGGTCCATGGAGGCAGAGGTTGTTGTTCCTCTTCTGTTTGTTTGTTTTTTTAAAATAAAGATGAGGTCAATGCAAGAGAAAAATAAGGATTGAAATAAATCCTTCCCAAATCTCAGCATCATTTATAAAATACAATTTATCCCTTTTTGTAGAAACAATATCAGTTTTTTCATGCTGACCCCCCCACTCCCCACCAAACAACTACACACGTGCATTCACACCTATAAGCAATTTAAATTAATAGTTTAACCTAATCCCCACTAACTAAATGCCTTTGGACTGTGGGAGGAAGCCAGAGAGAACATGCAAACCCCACACACAAACACCCCGGCCATGGCGGAGTCAAACTCTGAATCTTCATGCAGTGAGGCAACAGTGCTAAGCACCGTGCTGACCAGTGTTTCTCAAGTAATGTCTTGATGCATGCTCAATCATCTGGTAAGTAAATCCCAAAAAGTTGATTCTGTTCATCTGGACGTAGCGTTTTCAGTGGGTTAAGTCATCCAAGTGACTTATGTCTCAGCTGAATGCAGGTTTCCCCAACCTTATAAACAGTACATTTGCACAATAACTGAAACCAGCCCATTGAATGAGCAATGGGTTGTGAGGTCAGTTCCTTGATCATTAATTGACCTGACCTCACAGCCCATTGTTCATTCAGTGGGCTAGGTTTCAGCTAATGATTCATCTGTTGTGAAATTAAACCCTCAGAACGAATTCCAAAAAGCTCGAAATGATAAAAGAACTTGAACATACAAGGTAACTTTTCTGCCTCCCAACAATAATGGAGTCCTCACGTGAAGGAGGCTGTTGATTGTGATCATAGCTGCTGAAGTGTTTTTATGGAACTGCTAGGTACAAGAACGCTACCACAGGTCAGTGAAGAAACCTCACACTGCTGCTTGAAACACAGCAAGATATTCAAGTCATATCAGGCCTTTGCTTTCTCTGACTTGCTTAATATACAACGGGCTCATATAAAAGCTTATATAAGACAGCCTATTTAAACTACCTGACTTTGTAACCCATTCCTAACCCAACCTGATGTCTATTCTGTTTTGTACTGGTGATCTTGCTGCTATATCTCCCCAGTAGGGCCAAATGAACAAATGTTTTGCATCAGTGTAAAACTCTCTTTAAAAAGCTGCTGTTAAACACCTGTAATTACATGTTTGTTACAGGTATAAAGAGGAGTAGTGCCAAGTTTGAGACTAAAAGGCATAGACAGATATTTTTGCAGCTGACCTTTTGCATATGTATTTATAAGAGCACAAAATTTTCTGAGGCGAGAATTCAATGAAGTTAGACACATTTAATTTTAGGACTATTATTTAATGGCAAAAAAAGGCACTTATTTTGTGCCAGATGTGGCTGTGATAGGTGCTGCTAAGAGTTCAGTTGGAGTGATAGTGGCAGATGTTGGAAACAGGTTTTTTGGGGATCTCCTAATGCACGGGCTGTAGACGAGTTACAAGCAGTGGCGTTAATATTTAAAGTGAGCAAAGCAGTTTGCAGTGTTTCAGGTTTTAGTGTCTTGTGAACTGCAAATAAAGAAAACCACAGAAAGCACAAAAGCTTTTGTGCATCTTTATTCAGCACAAATCACATTTATGCATTTTGCTCTGTATGCCTCTCTAGTATTAGATCTATTACATAACTTATGGAGAAGTCTGGCAAAATAGGGCTAATAATGTGACTCAGACAGAGTTGAATTGTTGAGTTGAGTCTTGGCATATGTTGTGTAGCCATCACTGAATTTAATGAGGATTTTGTAAAAAAGAGGTTTGTTTATTGCCCTCAGGTGGCTGTGAGTCAGATTCTTTCCTCTGACTTTGAATAGCTGCAACATCACACGGCATGCAGGGAAGAAAATGTCTGTATTTAATGCAACAAAGGAAGTAATTTAATGAATTCCTGCATTAGTTGGGATCTTGGGGTAATTTCTGCATTGTGTTATTCCTCTACACATCTTATAGGTCGGCTGTTATACACAGATTTATACGCAGTCCAAAGACGGCCCTTATACCAGAACATATCAATTCACCTTCCCCTCCTGCTTCCACATTACTTCATTTGCTGCTTCTGGAGAGAAACACATGCGTAAAACTTGTGCTCGTTCGCTATCACTTCCTAATGGATCACCTGCTAACATCCCTTATGATCACTGAGACATCATCTTAATTTGTCCCGCTTAGTAACTCTGACCAAATATAAATTTCTGCACATGGAAAAAATAAAGAAGTCCTTATTGAATCAGTATACTGTGTTTTTGATGGCACCACTTTCCACATGATAACTTTACAAGTGTAACTGTGGCTGTGGTCATCAAATGTGACTGCATTATAGGAACAGTTATATAAAGGTGTTTTACTACAATAAAAAGCCATAAAAATGAAACAAAATAAAAACTAAGACATAACTAAAATGTTTCAACAATGTTTTGGGGGTTTTAGCTCTAGAGTGGAGCGCCTACTGTCAAACAGACTCTCAAAGGAGATTCTGAGAATTTTATTTCAGTTAGTGTTTATTTATTTGACAGTGAGTTTGATTCCTTGTGATATTCCTGAGTCTGTTCTTACTTCAAGGTTTTCTAGTAATTTTCTCTTCTAGTTTGGGTTCGTGCTTTCATTGTTATTCCAGTATGTTGAGCTTTATTTTTACCTGTTTTTATTTGAGGTCTGTTTTTATGACTATGGTTTTGGATTCCTGATTTAAATGGTTGCTGCTCTAGCATTAGTTTTGAATTCTTCATCTGTGTTAAGCATCAGCTCCTAGTTTGAGTTGGACGTTTGTGTGTTTGGTTCCCTCGGTGTTCTCATGTCTGATCCTCCTTGTGTGTCATTTTGTGTTTGTATTAGTTCTCTTGTTTAATTCTTTTTTCTTTTTACCTTGAAGGTTAGTTTTCTTTCATGCGTTGGGTCAGCAGCCAATAAATGGCTCACTTTTGCTTTATGTCTGCCTTCGTGTCCTGCATGAAACTTGACAGCTTTCCCCTGTTTAGAAAGTTGCTCATTAAGGCAAAGAGGTAACACATTATCTAAATGAAGGCATCACAGGAGAAAAAAATGACTTTTTTGGCACAGAACAGCACAGAGAGGAATTTGTTTCCCAGAATATATATTTTACACACAAACAAAGCTACATTCATACAAACATACATACAGTGTTACATTCATACAAATACATATCGGTTTATTTGATTTTTTTTTTCCCTTTTATTATAAAAAGCAATTTGATATATTATTACTTTGTATACTGTGTTATACTGTTAGGGCTAGTTCACTGTTAAAAAGCATGCACTTTCTTTTGGTTGTGTCCAGAGCAAGTGTTTGCAAATAACTCCAAGTGCATGTCTCAGGTTGCCATGAGTTCTAGATTACCTCATCAAGACATCTCAGCTCCTTGTCAGGCAAGCCGTCAGTCAAACCTAAACACATTAATTAGCCAATCAAACTGCTCTCTGACCAGGTATTTTTGGCCTTGAAAGGTTTTTTTATTTTTGCATACAAAAGCCTACTTCTGATGCTGAAAGCATCTTGAAACAACCACTCTGAATTATTTGCAAACCCAGATTGTGCCCATGTTTGTCGTATTGCACTGAATTTATAATTAGGCCCTTAACTTTTCTTCTTCTTTTTATCCTACCTTCTTTTTACTTTTTCCCCATTCCTGTGTTGCCAGTTTGGCTTTCAGTCCTGGTTCTTTGGTCCAGTCAGTCCAAACTTTTTATTGAATCCATCTTTATTCTCAAACAGCTTGTTTCAGCAGTCACTGAATTCAAGTCTCTCCTCTGCCTTAAATTAGATTTGATTAGTCTCATATATGTGATATTCCAGATTTCCCATACTAAACTGGTGGTTGGGGTGTCTCCTTGGCCTTAGTGTACATTACATCCCACATTTCCATCTACAAAAAAAAAGTCGCATTTCCGCCACCTCAAAGTAGGTAAATATTTGGGAGAGGGAGGGGTTGGGATAATAGCTTAACTGATTATTGAAGTATTAATTTCCAGTTTTTGACAGTGTTTTGTGACCAAATGACTCAGTTGGTTGCAACAACAACAATGGAGCCCTCGTCCGCCTCTTCATCTTTCTCTTCCAATGACTGGACGACGCAGGGCGTGACGTCAAAGGGTATCCTCTCTGCGACGGGTTCGGTGGTCTGTGCTGGTAGTCCTGGGCTTGAACCTCTGGTCGAAGGGGCGTCCTCCCTCAGCGGGGAGGGTGTCAAAGAGCACGGCTCTGGCTCCAAAGTTAATGTTACCTCTTCTACCTGTGAAGGCAGGAAGTAGAGATTTTTAACGACCATTTGTTCTGTATCACAGGTGAGTGAAGCTCTGTTATTCCTTCTTTGATAACAAAAGTGCTAACATGTTGTTCATACAGATAAGAGCCAATTTTCTAAATAATTATTCTCTCTAAAATCTTAGTCATGTGTCTGATTTTGGGCAGTAGAACTAATAGAGCTTGCCCGGTTAAGAGGCTACATAAGATGCCACCATCACTTCACCCAAGGGTTTGTCGAGTGGCATTACGTAGGCTTCATTTAGGCATACTGGCCATTGCCATCATGAAGTTTTGGAACCACGAGTGGTTATAATTAGACAAGTGCTTATTCATAAATATTTATAAACAGAAGATTTGAATTTCACTCACCAAAACTATAGCACAGATTTCTAAAATAGTCACTTTGCATGCTGAACTGTGCAAGCCATAAAATTTGTCGTATAGTTTCATTAATAAAAAAACACAACAAACATGGTCAAGAAGTTCAGTTCAGTGACTCGGATAATCTGAAGTAATAAGAAGAAGAAGAATAGTTATGAAAGATGGTTATGGAGACCAAAACTGCTTTTTTAAAACTGCTTAATTTTTAATTTATGTTTTTTTTTGTTGTGCATATAAAGGTGAGAAAATTGAACCAAACTGCAGTTCATCAAATGTCCACTTGAGTCAACCCCCATAGGTGTCCATGTTAAATAATTTAGCTTTTTAGCATAAAAATGCAAAAACACAGTTTTGGTCTCCATGGATAGTTTCCTGTTTGAAACAGCTGGGTTATCTTTTTTAATAGGTTATCTCTTGGAGATTGTCAAAGTTATGGCTTGGCTGCTTTGATGATCAGGTGTCCAAGCAGCTGGTAGGTCTGTCTGTGTGTGCGCGCACAGTTTAAGACTGCAGTTTGTTAACTAGTTGATAACTTACAAACTCCAGCATGACCACAAATATTTAAAAAAGCAATGGGCTGCTCTTTTATGTACCATTTTATGGTTTTTAGATGGGATTCTGTTGGGATTGACTTATTGTTAGACCCAACTTCAAGTGGCATTTTTAATAATAAAGTTGTCCTGATTCTTCAGCATTTTTGGAACAGTGTATTGTTTCTAACTCACCTTTGTTAGCTCCTCTTCTTCCTCTTCATGCTGTTCAGGGAAGTCTTCGGACTCTGGCTCTTCTCCGACCGTCTCCACCACACCTCCCACCATGTCAGCCATCTGTGCATTCAGGTGTCCAACAATCTCCACCTGCAACCAGTTAAATTTGGCTGAAGCGCTTGTTGAACAGAATTTAAACTGGAAAGGGATTCAACAGGTTAGTGGCATTTTCACACATAATTTAAACATGGACTGACATCCGTCCTTCACTTGGGCTCCAGAAGTCCCTGATAACAGCTAAAATAAAAAGACAAATAAAACAGAAGAAGAAAAGATGACCCAACCCAGCATGGTTTTCCTCTGCAGGACGTCAAAGCGAAAGAACATACACTTTAGCTGGGTGCAACAGATACAGATGCTGAATCCAAATGCCGAAACCTGCGGACCTTGTGGCATGCCACTCTGACGGCCAGGCTGATTTACAGATCTCTGCTTTCAAAACTCATCAAATCCACTTCAGGCAGTCATGCTGAGTGCTCCATGCAGACCTCCAGCCTGTCTCCTACCTTGCAGAATTTCCTGGCAGTTCATCTTTCACTGCTCTACAGATGTGTGCTAAGTAGGCCTGCTGATATAAACAAAGCCAGATTCATAAGACAAAGAATTAGCAGAGAAAACACAAAAATATCTCAGAATTCAAACTTTACCTTTATACGAGACCAAACATCATAAACCTTAGCTTCCAGCAGAAACTAGACATGCTGTCATGGCTATGATGACTGCATTGTCTCAGTCACTCTGTAATAGTGACAGGAGACAGAGCCCTATCCTTGTGACTGCATATATAGTCACGCACCCTTGTGTCCTTGCAAACTGTCATAGCCGCTCTGTCAGAACATATTAAACCACCATCGAGTCTGCAAGCTCTGTAATCCGAGCATTTGGATTCAGCAGGCGGGTGCCTACCTGATGTGCCTCAACCTGCGCTGCTCCCCACAGGTCAGCTAGCCGAGGGTGAGTGGGTGGACCGAGGCTGTGGATGGTGCTATTGGGCGTGGCTTGGAGTGAATGGGAGGCACTGTGTAGCCTGTGCTCCATGGACTGTAAAGGGAAGCAAGAATAAAAACAGAATATTCAGGATTTGGCCGTTAATATGTAACCCCGATCAACAATCTCTCGGCTTGTGGCCGCTTATTTTTTAAACTTTTCTTTTTCTCTGGAACAATAAAATTGCCTCCCACTAGGAATCTAAAAACACCCACAACCAACTGCTCTTGACATTTGAGTAATGGACAACGCAGTGCTGTAACGCACGCGTATCGCCAAACAAAAGACAAGGCCGCTTTATTCTTCCAACATTTATCCCAAGGGCTTTTGCAGGAGGTGGAGGACACACATTCTAGTATTTTTTCCACTCTCTTCTAGTTTGGCCTCTAATTTTAAAATCTCTCTAAATTATGAGTTAGGGAGGTTGCTCTAGAGAACAGTGCGGAAATGTCTTGACTGGAAGATTTTATTCTAAATGTAACACATTCAATAGTCTCCTTCTCCGGGGAAGGCATATAATACACACGGTAAAGCTAACAAGCTCATTTCCATGGTGGTCTCGGCTCAGTACACCTTTTCTAAGACACAGTCCCTGACCTTTTCAAGTATGTATTTCATAACTCACAGTTATTTAATGAGCTCTGAGAATGCACCAATGCAAGAGCAGCCAACAAAGTCTCGGGGTGTCACAGTTCACTGTGACTCACTTCGTTTACAGAAAACCTTCCAGCAGACTGAGAGCTGAAAGTCAGCAGCTGATTTCAACAGCATTCAAACTGTCTGCACAAAATGAACCCATAAGAAACTTAAACAAGGTCAGGAAGCGCACATGTTGTGGGAGCAGAAACATGTGGTATATAGATTTAATAGGACAGCAGACCTAAGGCTGTGTGCATGCATGATTTATACTGGATTGTGTTAGTGTAAGAGATATCTGTGATGGTGCTTTGAATCTGCTGAGTGGTATTTGTGTTTTCTGTTTTAAGGAGCTGCTGCCATCAACACTGTAAAATCTCGCCAAAAATGATGGAAACCTTTCCTTCATGTTGAGAAATTTAAAGTTCAGCCATCATGGACTTCTTTCCCCAAAGCAGAGGTGTCCAACATAAGGCCCGGGGACCAGAATCAGACTTAAATCCAACCCACTGGACATCTTTGGAAAATGTGAAGGAGGGCACAGATTTTGAGCTTTCAGCTGTATTTTTATCGGTTTTACAGCTTTCACCTTCTGACAAAGACCTCCCCATGGCCATTTCTACTATACCAAAGTAACAGGTAAAATACAGCACAGAAATTTCTGTATCACTGATATTTTTAATTTTGATTAATTAATTATGAATTACTCATTTAATTGTGATTGTAGGAGAGTCTGAGTAGTGACCTATCATAACCTTTTCTGTAATTTTACACATTTGTTTATTTGTGCAGACTATTATTGATTTCTTCCATTTAATACAGCAGCATTTCTTCATCATGTAGATAAACTGAGGTGTACTATTAAAATTACACTTCTTTCTTTCTTTCTGTCTATCAAATGGATTAAATGTATAGTTAAAGATCCTTACATAGACAGAAAAGATTAAACTTAAGATGAAAGTGGGCTGTACGTGGCCCACGATGTAAAATGAGTTTGATATCCCCTAAGTCTAGTTTAATATAACATGATATTATTTTGTTATGTTATAAACTAAGGTATAAGCATAGACATGGCTAACTTGTGATTTACCAGTTATTACCGTATGAGCATGAAATATCTTCTGTTTGTTGTTTTTGTCTGTCCCACACCTTGTTTGTTAAATCTATTTTCGGAACACCAAGTTGGTGATGATCAGAACACTAAGCTTCAGGCTTCAACCAGGACTGCAGAAACCAGTTGGTGAATAAACAGTGGCTACATCCATTTTTTTAATGGAAGTTTTTCCCTGGTGCCGACATCTCTGATGCATCTGCTGCTGTGTTTACACGAAAAACAGTGCAAGGCTTTAAAAAAGACCTGCTGCTGTTGTTGGTACTGCAGAAACTGTTGCTGCTGGTAGTGATGAAGCTGTTGGAGCTGTTGGAGTTGACTCTGCTGCTGCAGGGCGAGTTGAACCTGGTGCTGCTGAATGTAACTTCCTACTGTCCCCTCGTACCCCTCACCAGGTGTGCCTCCTGCTCCATTGCTGCCACCTGCAACAACCACAAGACACTCAGTGTGCAGTGCTCAGTGACACAGTCTGGTGCTTAAAGCCTGTAAGAGAGGATGATAAATCATCACCGGCAGCCATGATGTAGGAGCCTGCAGCAGGCGAGGCCACGCCCGAGGGCTGGCTGGTGATTGGGTCCCAGGCGTCAGAAGACGACAGGCAGTACAGGCCCTGCGAGACGTAGGTGTGAGGCCAGACATCCGCAGAGGAGTGATGGAGCACCTGGTCTGTACAGGGAAGCACAGACAGATGGTAGGCGTTGGAGAGGAAAACACAGACAGAGAAGATGATGCCAGGGTGTAGAGGCAGGGGAAAATCAAGTCATGGGCAGAGAAAAATCAAGACTTAGCTGGAGGAGCGGACCTGGAACGTTCTGTAATTTGTCTTTTTTGGTATGCAAAAGTTTAGCAGGTGGATTAATATGGAAACTTCATTCAGTTTGGATTTAGATGGTTTTACCAAACTATTAACTCTCACATATGTTTTGGATAAAATGTTACCTTTTCTGAGATTTGAAAGCCACAAAAATTAAAAATACCCTAAATTGCATTATTTTATATTGAAATTTAGAAAAAACAAACAAAACAAACTTTCTGTTTTCTGAGCTAAGTGACACTAAACTAACTGAGATTAAAGCACCTGAGCTGGCGCTTCTACCATTGCTTTGAATGCACCGAGAAAGTTGCAGTAAGCAAGCTGTGTGCTCTGAGTGCTAATTACTGCTTAATAATTATCCATGATTACAAGCGGTAGTTATGAGGATTTTTTTTGTGTGGATGTGTTTAAAAGCCGTAACGGTTATACGTGGTTGTATAATAAATCCTAACAGTTCCAGAATGTTCTTGCTATTTTCACTTTCAATAAAATAAAATTATTATAATCATTATAATTGTTAATCATATTATAATTTTGGCTGTTATGTTTTCATGTCTTAGATATACTGCGCCTGGTTTTACTCTCCCTGCACCCTGAAACATTTATCAATGATTAATCATCCATTCATTAAAGTCAGAGAGGATAAAAAGATCTGTAGTTTAGAATTTGTTGCAGATACATTTGGTCAAGGTCAAAATTCACCCAAACTGTACTGTAAAGGTAAACAATGAAATGTTCTTCTTAAACATATAATGGAAATCAACGGATGACAGTTTCTCTTCACTTTGTGACAAACAAAGCACCAAAAAATACTTTTGATAACTCTGCAGCAATATCAGAACCACGATACTTTACAAGAATGTTTGCAATTTTTTAATCTCATGTGGGAACTATTTCCTTTCCAATGAACTAAATCTACCAATCAAAAGAAATGTGCAGCAATCTAACATTACACGTCAGAAATTAGTGTTTATCTAGGCTGATATAAAACAGGGTTAAACCTGACCTCAGCCAAAAGAAACATATGGTAATAACTTTAATAGCAGTATGATTAGCTTATCTACAGAACAGAGCCATGGAGGGATGCAGTGCTGTGGAGGAGAAACATCCCCTCAGTCCTAATGTGGATATGAAGTAGCTGTGTAACCGTTGTTGTTGTGTGTGTATCCCTTGCATGTGTGTGTATGTTGATGTTGCATGCTAGATAAAGCACTGAGCAGAGCCCATATGGTGGTGTTAATGAGAGCGGGGCTAAGTCCTTGTGCTAACCTACAGGGTCCCTCAGGGCTTGGACAGTGCTCTGCTTTACTAAACACCAGCGAGAACAAACATTTACCTGCACGGAGAGTTTACAGTGTTACTCTCTGCGTGCAGGTAAATGTTAAAGTGTACAAATTAGTCTGACTTTATTTTAAAATGGGAAGAAAGATGTGGGAAAACAGCCAGAGTATTTCTTGTTTTGCTTTGATTTTTATGAGGATGCACGGTCATTCCTGTCAGGCCAGAATGTGTTTTTTAAACAAATATCTTACCACCTGAGGCTCAAACCACAAATCAGGATATGAGTTTCCAACAGTTTTTCTTTAATAAAACCTCGTGCAAAATTTAAATCCTCTCAACTTTCCATCCAGTCTGTTTCCATCTTTGATGCACACAGCTCGTTTGGGGTACAGACTTGAAACCCTATCAGAATGTGCTCTGGTATTTCAGAACTGGCAGGCTGTCATCTGAATTTGTCATTTGGAAGTTATTGAGTAAGTGCCCGGTCGGACTGAAAGGCAGACATGTGCAGCTGTGTGCCTGCCCTCCAAAAGTCCTTTACAACTGGTTTGGAGACAAACTGACAGGACTCTTTTTTTTTTTTTTTTTTTTAGGACTGACTTTTGGGTAGAACACGGAGTTCACTGTGCGGTCGGATGTATGGGTGAGTATGAGACCTGTTTGAATCTCTTGCACAAAGTGACTCCGTGTTTTACTTTAACAGCGTTCAGGTTTCAGACAGAGTGAGTTAAATTATCACAAATTCCTACACTTCTGGCTCATATTTAACTCTTAGATCCTCTCAGTAGTTCCACATATTGTGTCATCAACATAATTAATCTCTATTATGTTGATGTCACTAAATGTAGCACCATAACACATACAAGTCTTAACAGTTTGAAGGTTGTTATACCTCCAGTGTTTACGACAGATTTACATTTTAATTGTTGCAAGGGTGGAATTTGCAAAGACCGGGGATTGAAATTCATATTTTAAAATTGGGGGAATTTCTCCTAAATGATTCTTACAGGTGGGATTTATACTGCCCCTCACAACCTTGCATTTTACTAAACATGCAGCTCATTTCACAGTCATTATATGTTTGAGTGGTTGAGCCGTACATTCTGTGCCAGTTAACCTGAAACATGTCTTTGGACGGTTGCTTGACCTCTATAACATTAGAGATAAATGAATCCTAATGTTTTTAATATTAACTTCACTTGAACTGCTGTTTGCACGTCCTCTGTTAAACGTGTCTATGTATCTTTTCTTTGCCTTAGAAAACAGGTTTTATCCGGGCTGGATTTCGATCCGCCTTCCAGCGCCTCTAGATGCTTATTCTGCACTGGGGTGATCTCTGTGCTGAACCTTGTTAGATCAGCAATTTAACACTTTACAAGTGGTAGAATACAGAATACCTGCAATACTGAAATAAGACCATTCAGGTGCATATTTGAAAGGTGTAATAGTGGAAAAAACTGCAAATATTTCTATCTGTCAAGCAGTTACAAATAAATAGACTATAGTCAGCTGCCTCTCCAGTGAGTTTCTCCTTTTGCAGAGGAACTAAAACTTCATCCTGGACCACAGCTACAGTTGTCCTTGTTTAACACTGCAGCTTCAGTGTTCTTGGTGTATCATTCATGTGCCATTTCTAGACCTGCTGTAAGTTCTAGTTGAACTGGAGTTGTAATCTGTCCAATAGCAGAACGCGATCCTCTCTGAAAACATGCAGCAGCAACGGGTCAGTCTGGTCAGTTTGCTGTGGCCAGCAGCGACCAAAGAGTCGGACAAAAGAAAAGCTAAACTGAGTCGCCAAATGGGCCGGCTGGGAATCCACCGACCTCTGCTGGTGATGCTCTCCTGGTTGACCTCACTCAGGTGCGCGACGCTGCCCTGGTTGGAGCCGGCTCCCATGCTCTCCCCGTCCATCGAGTTCCAACCAAACAGAGTCGCCTCAGAAATTGCAAACTGCTGCATGATGCCTGAAGAGGGATAAAAACAATGCGTGTAGCACGAATGAAAAGATCCCGCGACTCGCTAAAACATCATTAGAAATGGAGAACGTGAAGAAAATCCCAGGCCCTGCTCTGGTACCACATACACATGTTAATTAATGATACAAACAAATGCGGTAACAACAGTCATTAATATGGATAAACAGCAGGTTTGTGTTGGATTGGAGGAGAATACTGAGGGTTTATTTGAAGTGGGAAAAGTGTTGTAGACAAACAAATGTGTGTAAACAGCACCAAAGTTAGACTAATTTTCTAAGAAAGTGCATCGCCCCATTTTTTTATGACTGCAGCTTTTTGATGACTGCAGCTCTGAAAGAGCTGCAGTCATCAATTACTTCAGGACCAGCGACAGTTCAGCTAAATATTACCTGAAACCCTGATCAATGTTTCATTTTCTGAAACAACACAAGGTCCTCTAATAACATTTCAGACTTAGTTTTGTTTTTAATAAATAGCTGCAATGTTCTGAGGGCGACTGCCAAGTGTTTTTTTCTAAGTTAGATAAATCTTTTGTATTTATGTAATTTTAGCCATTAATCAGCATGGCATGAAAAACGTTGTAGGATAGATTGATTTTGAATAAAATATGGAAGTTGGAACCACAGTTATGCTCTCTGAAAGAATTAGAAAAAACTGGTAAGAATGCAAGTTGGCTTCACTTTCCAGACACTTTATATCCTGTTTACTGACTTTTTTTTAAACCATCAATTTGCCATTTATGACTTATGTTTACTATAAAGTCTACCTTGCAAGCTTTTAATCTTATATCCATAATGACAACCTGCTCATTCAACGGACAACCTAGAAGTCATCCAGTTGTTGAGTGTGCAACACTTTCACCTCTGGGTGCGCGTCACAAGTGCAAGGTAATTGCAGTGGTTGCATGGTGGGGGCCAACCTGTCTCCAAACAATGGTGGTCTGACTTGGACTGATTGCAGTTTCTTTCAGAAAGATTAGAGATGATTTGCAAATGCAGACACTTCAGCAACTCAGTCTGCGCTGAGCAAAACTCATCTACGACGCAGCTCTTTGCAATATAGGACTCAGCTCAGCTGTTTGTCCTCGTGGTTGTATTCTGGGTATATTGCTACATAAAAGTAAGATTGCTAAGCTCCTCCTTGCCTCACAGCAAGAAGGTCCTGAGTTTATTTCCCACATCAGGCTGAGGGTTTTCTGTGTGGAGTTTGCATGTTCTCACCGGGTACTAACGCCCTCGCCCTCTCCCCACTGTCTGTCTGTTTATCAACTATTTCAAAGGGGACAAGATTGCAAAATCATTGCACACAATTTCCCTAATGCGACTGACGCATTAGTGTAGCATACTTGCATATTCAGCACTCAGGTGTGTCCTCACCTGCAGCAAAGCGAGCCTCCTTCTCACCATCGCTAAGGTCACTGTAAGCGTCGTTCTCCATCCTCCTCTCCTTTTCCCTCTGAAGGTTGGTATGGCCCGCTCCCCCTAGCGGCCCCGCAGATGGTTTGCCCCAGCTCTGCCACTCTATCATGTGGGCCACTCGACCCTGGGCCATGGCGGTGGGCTTGGTCACCTTGTCCTTCATGGAGCGAGTCACACCTACAGGAGGTATGAGGGCGGCAGGAGGGGCAGACCAGCAACACACACGTACAACACACACCACACACACACACAAAAACTCTGTCAAAACTACTTCTGGCCTCTGCAGTTGACTACACCTCCATCTGAGGCTCATGTGGGGGTGGGGGTAGAATGATAATGAGATATGTGAGGGTCTGTTTAATACCTGAGATTATGATTGGAAATGTTAGCTCGGTAATAAATGTACTGATATGGATGAATTCAGGTGGTTTTTGATTGAACATGATTTTACGACAACAACATGGCACCTATTTAATTTCATTCATCTATAAAAACGCATTCAGTAGTTTGCTAGGATCATCAGAATGAGCATGGATGTATTTGTGGGTGAACTAGTATTTCATTATTTCCAAAGAAGCTCTGCTGACTGCAGTAATATTCAATCCTTTGGACAGCTTCAAGTCACACCGGCCATGTCTCAGAAGCATCAGAAGCATTTAGCCTGCACGGGTCTTTTTATTATTATAATAAGCCTTCCTCAAGAGGAACATGCTAATATTTATCTCTCTGTGGACCACATTAAACTCTGACCTTTAAACCACTGCTGCCTTTGATTTTCTGTGTGTGGACCTGAGGATATCAGCTGTCAGCAGTCAACTCGTTTTAAATGTGTCACCTCGGTTATTACCCCAGTACTAATCATCTCAATGAGCGTGACAGTCACTCCTCGGCTTCTACCGTGAGACAAATTGTATAAGATAATAATGACAAGTGGTGCGATGGTACAAGATGTTTGATTCAGTATGAGACTTTCTTTGTTTGGCATGTGAGTACTCCCCACGGAGACCCCGATGGTGTACTCATACTGGTCAAAAAGTTGAGTGTGGACACTCAGTGGTAGTGAAACTTCTAGCAACCACTCACCAACCATTCAGGTAATACACATTTTTCAACCTGTGGTTGCCATGGTGAAGGGATCAGCCGAAAGAAGAAGGAGGTTGCCAAGCAATCACTGACCAGTCTCCAGGCCAGTGTCACCAGGATGTAAGCAGAAGTTTTGAACTAGAGTTGTGCGCCCTCACAGATCCTAAAAAAATCAAAGATCATTTAATATTTTAAGGTTTTCACCGTCCACTTCATGAGGTGTTTTGAAGTCTCCACACAAGCTGGCAAATTTCATAAAAGTTGAACGAGTCAGTAAAGGCCATTTCTGACGCTAAACTTATGATATGTTATTCATGTCTTTTATTTACGTTCAAACACTGTACTAGAATTAGATCCAGGCTTTTCATTTTTCAAAATAAGTGACTAATATTTTTTTTTCCATTTCATTTTATTTCTCTTTTGTAAAACTTAAACATGGCTCTCAAAAGCCATAACACCACAAATACGTTGTAACTTGACTGATAATATGGGAGAACCCAGCATATCAATGTGACATAGAAGTGGCACAAACTGCAGAAGCATATTCTGCTCTTTATTCTAGGATATATTTTAAAATTAATAACTGCAAGATGGTCTGCTGGCCCCCTAGCATAAAAACAAATATACATTTTTGTATCATATTATTCTCTATCATCTTTATTCACTGCTGAATCTTCTTTTGTATGCAACCTGCACACCACAGCAAACCATGCTTAATCTTTGGTCAGGTGATTGGCAGGAATGATGAGGTCAGAGGTCATCACGGTTGCCCATGTGCTTGTTAAAGTTTGCTGATTTTAATAAAAAAAAAAAAAAAGGATGTCGAGTGAAATGCTGACGAACCCACATTAATAATTATGGGAATTGCTCATCTCCTTGTAAACAGAATAAATGAGGTTCATTAGACTTTATGTGATTAAAAATGTGTTACGGAGCCGAAGAGAGGCAGAAGAAATAGTCCCTCGGTGTAAACAGAACAGGGAGAAGTGTCCACCGGCAAATCTCTGTCCAATTAAGATGCAAATATAGGATCCAAACTGGGGACATATTCACTGACTCAAATGGGTACGGAGACATTGATCGATTAAAAAATTAAATTAAAATCAAGCAGGCATGAATAAACAAAGACCGAGCTTTGGAAATTGCTCCCCTGGTCCATGGGGCAAGTTACAGGCTGGGCTAAAAATAGAAACACTTTTCCCCTTAGACAAAGAGAGCCAATCTCATTTGAAAATCAAACAGTCCCTGCAGAGCCTAATTGGGGATGGAAATAGGAGTGGAAAGAATGGGGATGAAGGATGAGGGAGGGTGTTGGGGTCTTGGCTATTCAAAGGCTCAAAAATATAACACTATACACTGTTAAAAGATAGCAGCAGATGTATTTAAAGTGCACCAGACACAACAGAAAATACATTTTTTACATAAACACTCTGAGGTGCTGCACTCAGACAACAAAGGGCACTACAGTTTGAAGCACACAACACGAGAGAGCACGAAAGAGGCACCGGCCACTTGTAGTCACGACACTGCACAGAAGAGTCACAAATATCGGGCCACACCACCACCAGCAGCAGCACTGCCACGGTACAAATACACTACATTTCCCAACACACCTGTGGAGATGCTTCAGTAAGTAATTAAAGTAAGTATTCTTACTTACTTTAGTTTCTTTGAAATCAAAGATCTGATTGAATTTCCATCAATGACTCTGAAATGTGTCCCGTCATTGACGTCTGCTGTTGATATCAGTGGAAGAGAGAGGAAAGTGGGGAGTGATATAGGAAGGGGCACCCACAGGGGCGGCCATGTTGGTTCCAAGCTCCTCCTCCTCCTTCGCCTGCTCTAGAGTGAAGTTGTTTGTTAAGTCAGAGTTTCATTTACAAAATCCATTGCCGTTTATGGCAGTTTGAAAAGATAATTAAACATGTTTTCTTCGAGTGTGTCAGATGATTCTTTGGCCTGCAAGCAGTGCAGAAACCAAGTGATGGAAGATGCAGAGTGGAGTTTTTATCAGGCAAACAGATCTCAGAGGCTGCTCTGGAGGTAAAAATGTGTCCATTTGTTATGTTAAACCAAGGTTCAACTTAACAAAGAGCATTCGGCATGTAAGATGTGTAACCGTAAGTTCCGTGGTTTCAGTTTGTGAAGCTCTTGTGTTTGAAAGCGCAACTTCTTAACGCTCAAGTCCTCCTAAATGCCTTTGTTCACAGGCTGTTGAGGTGCCATTAAATATGTTCCTTGTTCCCATTAAAGGCTAAAAACTACTTGATTTCAATTTGGCCCATATCCCTTTCAAGGTCTTCTCCGGGTGCATCTATGGACTGCTGCCAGCACTGCTAATAGTTTTTAGATCTCTCCTTGAAAGTCTTGCTCTGACCACCCGCACTAGTGATTCTTCCCTTGGGGTTCTTTCTATAACGTCGGAGGATATTTATCTTACAATATAAAGCACTTTACATGACTATTGTTGCTATATCAAAAAATGAAAGTTAAATTGAACTGAATTTTAGTTAAGATGGAACCAAATCAGGCAAGCGGGGCAGGTGGTGAGGGGAGATCACATCAGTGTATTGAAAAAACTCCTTTCTGAACCATGAATGGGCAAGAAATGGGATGTACCACAGTTTTGGTTGTTTGAGGCTAATGGTCTTAGAAGTTTTCAGGATAACTCTGATCCTGGTCGATGAGCACGCTTCTGTTTTTTCTAACTTGATGGATGATTTTTGGGGAGCTTGGACATCATGAGCTCATCTACTGATGTTTAATGTTTGGTCTCTCAGACATAGCTGGTGATTATCCTCAACATGGAATTCGGGTTGATGCTTGATCTCTGTGTTTGAGGTCTGTGGTAAACTGTAGACATGTGCAGACGGTCAGAACTTCCACCGAGCAATCCCAAAATCAGTAGCTGTGCCATTGACATGTTCACAGGGAGACGTTCTTAAAGGGAAGATGGACCAAATTTAAATCAGTTCAAATATTATAATACAGTTATTTGGATTTTGGATTGTAAGCTAACTGTTCTTCTTTGGTGTTGGTACTGATTTAAAAAAGCTTTAATAATCACAGGTTGATGGGGGCATGTGCTACCTACCACTGATGGTTTAGGAGGGGTTGTCTACACTGTGTTTGGACATAAGAAACAATTTATTGCTTAGAAGTTCTTTGATCAGTCAAACGATTCCTTTCACATTACAATTTTTAACATATGGTCTTTTCATTTTTGCATTTGTTGTTGAATTGCATGGGCAGAGCTGTTCCAGATTTGATTTTCAGACTACGCTTTCTATTTTGTAGTTTATTATAAATGAAAGGTCACCCTGCACCTTCTGTCTAAACCAGTGTGACTGCCACCGCTTTATCACCCTCTGAGAAAAGTTTGCAGAAGAGGAAAAACGCCCCATTCTGCAAAGAGGAATGAATGGTTTGGTTGCCTTAAATAAATGGCAACACAAAGATTTAAAGTTAAGTCAAAGTAATTACCAATTAGAAGAGAAAAATTACAAGAGATTACACAATCCATTTAGCCTAATTTATACTGGTGATTCCCATTAAACCAAACCACACACTGATCATTTGGCTGCTGCACTAATGTGTCACCAACCAATCATCTGAATAACACGCAAGAAGAAACCAAAAATTATCTTTTACACAGCAGGGAAAGGAGATGCAGCCCCTGCCAGAGCTCAACAACAACTTCACTCTTGACCCACTGTGGAGCATGTGGAGGCAACATGGGGGCTGTTTTACCATCTAGCAGCACAGACACACACCTGACACACCTGACAGAGAGGACTTAGCCAGGGCACCGATCCCATAGGTGTTGGTGGACTTCCTCTTGAGACGAGGCAGAATGGAAGTAGTGTCCTCCATGGACAACTAAAGAGAGAGGAGAGGTAAATAGGGTATTGGTGCAGTACCAGGGGGTGGATAGAAGGAGGAGGAGAGATAATAGAACTGGAACAGATGAGAGAGATAAATGCAAAAAAGAAAAAAATGGAATAAAAGAAATTGAGGTGAAGAGGGCAGACGATACAAGACTCAGAAAACAGCCTGACGGAGTGAGAAAGAGAAGAGAGGTTGTAGCAGAGGAGATAAGATAGAAGGGTTAATTATTTGAGCACTTTGTAAATGGCTTACAGGGATCGTTGAAGAGAAGAGAATTATTGATATTCTGTGTCTCAAAGAAAAAAATTGATGATAAAGTGTTGATTTAAAACCAAATTAAAAGGATAGCAGTCTTTTGTGAGCTCAGCAGCTATTATTTGACATCAAATCATCCTGAAAAATGTGATATTGAACAGATATTGATGGCAGAGTGTTGTCGCATTACAAAGATTACCTGTGGCACATTTTTTTTCAAGCCATTGTTGGATATTACTCACTGTCTCGTCTATCACCATGAATGTTACCGACCCAAATATGCTCAGCTGTTTCTGCATTTTACAAGGAAAACATTGGAGGCTTGTTCTGAAAGTCGTGAGACTGACACCAACAACCACTCCTCAATTTACAAAATCAGGTCATACAATTAGTGTCAAACACCGCTCTGTCACATATCAGATATCTATATGTCATATCGTATCAACAGAAATCCTGAACACTGAGCAGTAACTTTTTTGCCTAAGTTTTAAAAATCTATGAGGGAGTGAGTTGCACGTTTTGTAAGCCAAGGAATGGTGGTTTGTGTTTTTTGGGAGCTTTGCATTTTTCACTTGTTTTGTTTTCGTATACTTTATATCTTCGCTTTCCAGGTGTCACCAGACCCGATCCTTACAAAACCTTTGGATTTCTCAAGCTGCAACAGTGCTTGTTAAATTTTTTTTTTAAGGCAAGTCTTCTGAAACTGATAGGAGCAGCATAGTGCACACACAGTTTATCCTTACATGCTGAAGGAGAAGGACACCCACAAGCACAGCAAAGACTACATGTGAAAGATGCCGTCTAGCTCAGCTTCTACAATGGCACCCTCTCAAATCGTTGATTGAAGGTGTGGTAAGAGTCAGACGGGTACTGGGTGGTTCTTGGGTGCCTGGATCCCTGGGACCCTGATCTCTGCTCGCACCGGCCTCTAGCATCGCCTCTGGTCCTCTGGGAGTCCCACCCCTTGGCCGTGGGCGCCCCTCTTCAGTATTCTTTGTGGCTGCCGATGGCCCGGTTCTCCCGGATCCATCTCTGTCTGCCTCTGGCTCCTAGGGCTGTTATTACAGCTTCCCACCCTTATTTTTAAGTGCATTTCATGACAAAGACACACACTCTCTCTCTTTCTCGCTCACGCACACACACACACACACATTTTTTTCTCTTGCCTGTCCTCCCTTAAACATTGTAATACTGTATACCAAATATAATGTAATAATAGAAATAACACGAATAGAAATGATGAAATAAACAGATAAACCCTGAACAAGAGGAGCCTATAGAGAATTTATAGAGCTGATCTTTGACACAACAGTTCATTCAGATCATAATTCTGACTGCAAAAGCTGCCCCACAGGACCGGATTTTTTTTTAAAAAAGGACATTTGTTTTTCCTCCCTCCACACTTACAAGTTGCATCTTCAGAGTTCTCCACTATTTATTCTCGGTTATGCACGGGTGCACTATTTCTACACATTATTTCATCAAATAATGTGTAGAAATAATATGTTGATTTCAAGCTACGATTGTTCAGTGGTTCTTTTAACATTTATTGACAGGAGAGTAGAGCACGCAGGGAAGCAAAGAGAGAGTGAGCAGAAAATGGCATAGAGCAGACTCAAACCCAGGCCCCTGCAGTAACCTTTTTATCTGTGGGTGTTCTTGACTAAACCCACACGTATGTTTGTGTTCTTATATAAGAGGAAATCACACTGTTGATGCCATATTTTTAAGCTGATTTGATATTTGTCTCAGGTATGTAAGCTACAAGTTGGATGTTTTTATTTAAGCGGGTGAAGTGAAATTCTTTAGATTAGGCATCCTGAGCTGTGATAGGCAGAGTTTACGGGCTCAAGTTTTGATTTTGGAAGATTGAGAGCTCCTTGAGAAAATCCACACAAGAATGGAGGAGATTATCCAAACTTCACAGAGAAAAGGAATGACCCTCTACACTAAATCAGCTGTAGTATTGTTTACATCCAAAACTTACTTGAAAAACATCCCCAAACCTTTTCACCACTTGCCACCACCACCACTGTTGTAGTGGTGGTGGCAAGTGGTGCTGATCTGCCAACCAAAAGACCTCCAGACAACTCAGATTACAGCTTAGCCAAGGGTGGATTGCTAAATTACAGGTACTAAGACCAGAACAATTGATATGGATAACTACCAGCACAAGCAAAATTATGCATATTTGGTTTTCAGAGTAAACTGTCCATTAAAGTGAGATGTTCTTATCTTTTATGAATCAACCAGAAGAACACCAAAGGAGAATAATTTAAAGTGAAATTTTAAACATAAGTCAACAACAACATACTTATAATGAGAACCTGGATGTCGTTCCTCTCCTGTACACTTAAATAGCTGAATGTTGAACAGTTTTCAAAGCTATAAAAAGTATTCTAGTGTATAGTTATTCCATAAAAACACTCATGTGTACAGTAAACTTGTGTTACTTCCTGGCAGCAGTGCTCCTGGCAAACAAAGCCAAAAATTAATGAACTCAGAGACAGAGCCCGGCTCTTAATGAGGCCCTCCCAGCAGCTAATTACAGTAAGAAATAACAGGAAAGCACATGGACTCTGGTACACGGGAGGATTTTGTGAGAGATATGATGTAATATTTTGAGTCAAGGTGCATGACTCACAATAAAAAGCCAAACTGATATTATCTGGTCTCTCTGTGGTGTGCAAGTGGAGCATCATCCACACGCTCTCCAACCTACTTTAAACTGCCTGCATGCACCAGTAACATTATATGGTGTTGTTGTACAGGAGCCAGAGAGTCAACAGGCATACAGATGAAACTATTACAGCAATCTTCTTTCATTAGTCGTGCATCTGCTCGACTCTGTTTCTCCTCAAATATAATAAACCACAGGTGGACACCTATTTTGTAACTAAAACCATTGTTCTCCATTTAAAATCCTCCTCCAGTCCTTCCAACAAAGCACAGCCATAGCTAAATCAATATGGCAGAGAAATGTTTAAATGTGCATTAATCAGCATTTGGTTTTATATGTAAGGTTAAAAGGGTCACATATTAATATTCATATGCTATATAACTTTGCCACCTCCTTTCGCTTATAGTTTTTCATTCACTGCATTGTTCAGTCTCACAGCAGGCAACCTCAGCTGCTCTCTACTGCTTTGATTAAACCACTGCAATCACTCCACTCTGTACTGCCAAACAACAGATGGGAGCTGATGGAATATTGAAGAGTGTATGGAGCCAGGACAGGAGCTTAAAGGATCCTAAACTTTAAGATGTATAAACTGATGTTCTTTGCTGACAGCAGAAACAACTTTCTAAAGCACTAATATACAAAAGTACCCTAGCCTCATTAGCCTGTTTTATGATCTCTTAATACGCTTTTACATGGTCTTAAAATCACCGTACACTAACATTCAGAATTTGGTTCTTATTAACATGCCATAATCTGGAACAGAGTTTTTATTGGACATTGTGTTACATGGTGTACATTATCAAGAATAGCAGAATAAACACAAACTTTAGTCTTTGGGGGAGTTTTAAAATGTACTCAAAACAAACTGTACTCTGAAGTAGCTAAAAAATGATTCCCAATTTCCAGTTCAGCTGCTGGAAATAGCTGAACATTGAAGCTTTCATGCAGTGTGTATTACCCCCTTCATTCTTACTGGTGAAGCTGACAGATGAGAATGTGTCAGGGATGTGTTTTCTTAGGCTGGAGATTATGATGCATTTTCCCTCGTCATCAGTTTGGGGTTTTCCACTTCTCTTTTGGGACTGTATTCAGTTTGTGTTCTTCTTTAAAGGGAGCAGTACACCCCATTATAATTCATTTGGTGCTGTTCTGCAGTCTCCAGCATGTAAAAAGCCCCCAGTTCTTAAAAGAAATATAGTCGGACGAGTTTTAGTATAAAGCTCCTTTTCTCTCAGCTAAATAGATGAATTGCTTTTCACTCTGCACAGTTGTCTTCATGTATGCAAGTATGATCCGTTAGCATTTTCAAAATAAACTCAAGTGAAGTAACACAAATGTGCCATTGGGACACAGGATGTTTGCCTACATATAAATTACTTGCAAAATCTTAAGTGATTCCTAATTAATGATCCCATTAATCATTGCTTGTACTCCCCTCACTTATGCAGCAGGGACTCCCACTACTCTTTCCATTTAGTTAGAGCCAATTCACTGTTCTACAAAGGAAGTAGTATACGTATCTGTACGAATCTGTACGCAGCCTTCAGTTTTCTCTCAGTCTGGAACAGCCATAAATTTTGCAGCGAGGACAGCAATGAAATTTTATTAGCCAATTTCGATTTATGAATGTAGACTATTAAACATCTACATATATGAAAAAGTATAAATGATTGCTATAAACATTTGCAACATTTAAGATCAATTAACTGTTACATGGAGGAAGTTTTTAAAAAACACATTTCTTAGTGACTCCAAACTTTTAAATATTTCAAATAACTGCTGCTGTTGCAAAAAGCTGCTTTTATTATTCCCTGCATCACTATACTAAAGTACCATACCAATTTATCGCTTTAAATAACAGTAAACAAAAGCCTCCTTGGTCAGCTTTGTTGCCGATTTGTCCAGCATTCTTACTTCCATCTTAAAATCAGTCGGTGCTTACTGTACATCAGAAATGTCTCTGGACCGTTGTTGTATAAAACCCGAAATGTGTCTACGCGAGATTATTTTCCTCCAGTCAGCTCCGAGCTGAACAAAATGCACATGGTGCAAACAAATTCTGCTGAAGGTACATAAACAGTTGATCCACTTCATCATCCGTTGCTTTCAGTTAAAAAAGAAAAAAATGACTTGTGCAAAGGCTTCAGCTGTGCATAAGATAAGCTTATTACAGCCTGTTATCTGGGACTCTGTATATATATATATACAGTATTTGAAGCTTACAGTACAGTAGATTAGCAGAGAGCTAAGAGTGGAGACGGATGGGGGAGTTTACTGGGAGAGAAATAAAAACTGGGGGATAAGAGAGAGGCAGTGGGAGCGAGAGATAAGAAAGTAAGAAAGAGTGGCAGGAAAAGGTGGAAGGATAAACGAGTGGGATGTCAACTTATGTACTCCAAGTCAAAGCTCAGGTAGTCGGTTAAGTGATGGAAAGGGAAATGACAGGTAGAGGAGATCTGAGGAGAGAAAAGGAGATTTAAACAAGGAGACTTACATTGATTCCTTCCCAGGAAAACTCGGCACGGCCATGCTGGGGAAGGAGGGAGAGAAGGGTGGAGGAAAGATGGAGGACAGAGGGGGGAGAAAAGTACAAGAAGGTGTAGCAAAGGAGGGAAGAGAAAAAGGCAGATTAAAAGAGGAGGATGCCAGATATAAAAACTGCTATTAATTCTGAATTTGAACATTTACATTTTGGATATGAGGGTGTCAGCGGTTTCCTAAATACACCAAATTACATATGTTTGTTGCTCTTGTAATATGAAGATTCACATTTATTTTGAAGGTCAGAAAAGACTAAAGCTTATTAAAGCTCGAGTCATGTTGTGTAATCAAAAGGTTATTTTAGTTTTTTATTTTCTAGACGTCACAACCATATATGGTTGCACTCTGGGTATATTTCTCGAGAACTGGAAGGTTGCTGAGTGCAAATGTAATAGTTAAATGTGAATTTTTATCTATGTAGACAGTAACACATAGGTGATTTTCTATGATTTATCGCAGTTTATTGCTGTTTTACCACAGACAGATTGGATGTAATTGCCAACTTGACCCTATTAAAATGCCGACTGATCTTCATCTTATGGCAACATTTGTAGCGGGTTTTAGTGATAGTGTTGCTCGACAATCTCATTTTGCAGCAAAAAGATAATTAAATAACTGAAGTGAGATAACTGTATCTTTTTGGACACAACAGATATTGACAAAGTTTGAATTTGCTTTCAAGATCAGATTCATGTCAATCTCAAATCCATGTCTGCGCGGTCTGGACTGTGTTTGTGAAACCAACAAACTGAACTACGTGGCTCTATATGTGAGCGTTACAGTGTATGTGTGAACATTACTACAACAGTATAATATCACAAGACTTAAAAGGCTTTATTTTAATCAGCTGAGTCAGACTTTAGAGAGGAAAAAGTAGACGAGCGGGAGGAGAAACTGCAATTGCGTGTGAGTGTGGCGCTGTGAATGCGATCAGCTGCACTCGCCCTCTTCGCTTATACACGCTGCATCGAATGTTTAGGTAACCAATGGAACCCACCGAGGAGTGACACTGTTGCTGGGGGCAACAGCAAATCTGATGGGTGGCCAAAGCAAAGTGCCATGTCCTCTCATATGCACACACACAGATGCAATCATGCACATTCATCACACTGTACAGCAGACACAAAGAGTGAAAGAGGAACACGTTGAAACTGTGGCTGCTCCAGAGGATTCAAGTCGACAGCTGTCAAAAGGATTTTTTTTCTTTTCCTTTTTTTTTCCTGTTTTTACGTCAGACACTTTGTCACGGTGCCCTGAAGAGTTTCTCCACTGGCACTCCGAGCTTGTTATCGTAGTTGTACCGTTCAAAGCCACATATCAGACCGCATGAGAGGTGAAACGGAAAATGCCCTAAACTTTATGTCAAAGTAAATGCCAAACTTTATCTTCTGCTCCCCACACTGCAGCTGCCGCTGCATCAGCACATCGGACAGTTTTAAAAAAATATTTACATTAAACATAAACTAGAATTTATATGATCCACGTAAAGAGAAGCTGGGTGTGTTGCACACCGAACATTTCACAATGATGCTCGCATTATTTTCATACAGCACAGAAATTATACATGCAGATGTTCACAGTGCTTTTAGATTTAGATATTTGACATTTAAATATTTATCCTCGTCATCTAGATGATCCAGGTACTGTTACAATTGGAAATCTTATTTTTAGTTGTTAAGGAACAATACCATAACACATATTTTTGCTCATGAATGCATCTGACTGCTCAGTACTCGTGTAATAATGCAGTAATGACATCTGAGAATTCAGGGTTAAGAATGTTTTTTTAGGATACTTTGCATTATTTTAAAGTCACATTAAAGATCATTTACTACGTCTTCTTGGATCCTGTCCATGCTGCCTCTCCTCTAATTTCAAGGGAATTAGTACTCCATACCAATTCAAGGATAGACTACACTCATCATTGAACTTAACATCTTAAAATCTACCAAGTCATCGATGACAAAAAAGAGGATGGTCATTAACCAGATGCTACCTTTAACCCTGGAAAAGTCACTAATGACCTGATGTTTGTTAAGAGGTTAACTACACACCTGTTAAGCTTCCTGACTGTATCTTTAATAGTTATGATGTTGTTGTCTTGACAATATCTGTCAACAGAAATTAACATAGACACCATCTGCGGTAGTTCTCGCTGCAGTAGTTGTCAGCAGGATTGTATTCTGCCACAGTGAGACACAGTCAGACTCACAAGGTGAAAACAATAACAGCCATCCTGCCAGTGTCAGTAATATGGCTGGTGGACACTCATATTTGAAGATGGCAATAAAAAGGAATAAAAATGGAAAGCAGTGGACCAGCCGTAATAAAATATTAAAGCGCCTGGCCTCTACTATATTCATGCTTTAATCAGCAGCTGCTGCGCACAGAAACTCTTTAGCTCTACATCTCCATGAATGAGTGTGAATGTGGGTCTCACTTGGTTTTAAGCCCTTATTGCTCTGATTAACATTTTTCATCTGGTGTCAAAGACGGACGACGGTTAGCAAATTGAAACCACGGGCGAGCAGAAACAGAATTAACTCTGTCTTACCACCGGCTCCTTTCAGTTCCTCAGCAGATCTATATTCACATCAGATGTTTATTTTCATGACAGGAGATCGAGGAACGAGAATAATCCCTTTCTAACAAAGTAGCTTCTGAGACGGCAGAGGGATTTAACAAAGACGGTCGTGTTCATTCATATGCAAGCACACCTTGTTTAGTGTTAGATCTGAGCAATAAATATGCTAATAAGTTACATTTGTTAACCTTCCTGTTAGTTTGGCGTGTTAATCACTAAAACTTTGCGTAAAACCAACACAGCTGACAGATTACACAGACCTAATTGAATAATGCTTCGTTTAATCTCAAATGCTAATGAACGCACTCGGCAGTGAGTCGCTCACAGAGCCGAGGCAGCAAAGAAGGTATCATATCGCTGTAATCACTGTGTTAGTGTATTAGAGTATTAGCCAGATGAGAATATACACGACAGCAAAATATCTGTGGTTTCTGTTCCAGGAAATATTCGTTTAATAGTTGATTCGATGTTGGGGCGCGCTGATCCAGCTGGTTCCAGACCAACATACTCTACCTCTCAATAGTGAATACTGATCTGACACCACTTTCATTTCTCTCTCTGAGACGGAAAATCTTATTATTATTTCATAACCGTGTAAAATAAAATGTAGCAATAGATGGGCCTCATAATCAGTTTATAGTCAAAGACAGCAGGTCTAAACACCTGATGGAGTCACAACTCAACTAAATGTCATACATTAAATAAAAATAAATAAAATAACCCATCCTCTGGTATTTTACCCCTGTGTAGTTTTACATGGATTCCAACTAAATGATCACTTTGAGTATAATTATCACCAAATTTGATTTTTTTTTAGTCTGGTTAAACTAAAAGCAGCTTTTGATCTTTCACTTTTTAATCATATTTAGACATAAACAGTACTAGTGACTGGTTCACCAGATTTAACCCGCCAAAATAATGTTAGTGGATATAATGAATAAGTCTTTATTTAATCTCAAACAGTAATAAACACCCTCAGCAAAAAGAAGCTTACAAATTCAAGGCAACGCAATAGGTATTGTCTAATTGTAATCTTAATAAATATATGAATAATACTCATGAGAGAATACGTTCAACAACAGCATGAACCACTTCTGTTTTAGGAAATGTTTTGTTAGCAGCTAATGTATTCAGTGTTAAAGGCCCATTGAGTCATTTATGACCTCTGTCAGCTTCTATTTGTGTCCTGCAGGAAATCATGCAACTGTGAAAAAAAGCCATCTCCTCTTTAACTGAAGCACATGCCAATATTAGTACAAAAACGCAAACTCAAACTATATTTATGATTTTGCATCCACGTTAATAATTCACCATTATCTATCCTCTAAGCTTAAAGCCAATCAGCGATTCATAGATACTTTCAGGATTTAGGTTTTTATAACTTTCTTTATCCTTTAATATGGAATTTGCTGGTACTCATAACTCCTAAAAATGAGAGCCAGGCTTATCTTTAGCCTAAACTGCTGGTTAATCTTTCAGCATCCTGTTCCAAATCTGCCTCCCCCAGCGCTAAACAGACTTAGTTATTCTTCCTGAATCACAGTTCATTTGTAAAATTATTATTTCCCTCTTCATCCTGCTTCTGCTTCCTGTAGACTACATCTGGGTTCTTATGGGACAATTATACTCAGTGCAAACAGCTCTGTACCGTTTATACCAGCCGTGAGGGCACGAGTACGCACTCAAGTATTGAACTGAATACTTCATCAGCACACACATATGAGGTATAACTGGCTCTTTACCTCTGGCTTAAACACTCAGAGAGACCTACTGAGCGTAGGACCAGCTGACAAATATCTGCTAAGAAAATGTTTACGCTCATCTTTTATTGGTTTGCGGTGTAGCCTCACTCACAGATAAGGCAGATATGGCTTTTTAAAAAGTGAGAAACCCAAAGCTACCCATCAGATCTGCATTGTAGCGTGTTAATAAAAAACAAATGAAGCTCTTTTCAAGAAGTCAGACAGGACATTGCAACAGAAAGAAATGGAACAAGTCTTATTCTCAAATTCTGGGCCTTTGACTATGTTACTGCTTTCATAATAATTAGTTACTAGTTAGAAATCACAAGTCTTTGATATTTGTCAAACAATTCAAGGGATCTACACCAATGAACAACACCAACAAAGTACTGAATGGTGATGTGACCACACTGTTTATCTTATTATAAAGCAGTATTCTGCCTGCAAATTTAGGTCCTGGAAATACTGTGTACATTACTTTGAAAGTCCAGCCCTCTCCTTCAACATTCTCCAATTCCAATCGTTTCCCAAAGCAGGAAAAACAGCTCAGAAATGGCTCAGAGAACATGACCTTATCGCAGTGGTCCCCAACCCCCGGGCCACGGACCTGTACCGGTCCGTGAGAGTTGAGGCTCGGGTGGGAAATTTTTGGTTTTCAGGGTTTTTATCGGTTTTTAATCGTAATTTTTTAAATCGTTTTTATCATTAACTCGGTTTCCCTGGGTCTTTCCCCGTGTGTTATGAATAAATCTTCTTTTTTTTGGTAGCGGTACTGGTTTTATTTGTTGTATTTATCCGTGACACCTTAAATGCCAGTCCGTGAAAATATTGTCGGACATAAACCGGTCTGTGGTGCAAAAAAGGTTGGGGGCCGCTCCCTTAGATGCCTTGGAGCGATGGTTAGGGATTTTGGAACCTTGTTTGTAAATTCTACATCTTGCACTTCAGTTACTTGTACTTGTGATCTTTCAGAGTTTTTCTTAATCAGCCAGTTTCTTATCTGCACCTCAGCCCATATATTCCCCAATTTCCCTTTGTTCCCTGCCGCATCGTGTGTTTCCCAGCAGTCAACCTTTCCATTCATTCCCTTTATTTCCCTGGATCTACTTCTTGTGTCTCGATATCAGACAGCACAGAACATTCCTGGAGGCCCCAGCCCCAACAGCCCCACCTGTACAATCTCAGCCAGGTGGTGTTAAGGATGTAGTTTTCTGATCTAAAGGCATGTTGTACTTGTAGGCAGAGCAGTGCTGTGCACTGACTGCCAATGTCAGCGTAGCTTAACTTACATGCTGACTTGGCATAGTTGCAATTTTCACACCATGACCATCTGCATTTAGTGTGATGACGTGCTGGCATTTGCTAATTAACACTAAACACAATATTTGATGGTGCTAGATGAGTTTTCATCCTGAGGAGGGCATTTAACTATATTTTATAACAATCTATTCAGCAGTTGCCAAGACAGTTCACTCAAACTTGAATACGACTGATGACCAAATCTATGCAACAACTGGTCCACTTTCAGTCTGGATGTCTCACATGTAACAGAAGAAAGCAGGAGCCTTGAAATCTTGAAGCAGCACTCTTAGTATTAGCTTCTGAATTATTCAAGGTTTAAGGTCACAAAATTTAATTAATAACTGTGGGTATAAGTTTGAACTATAATATATAATAGTCAAAATCTCTCTGTTATTGGACATTTCAGAGTTCGGAGTCATGAAGAAAGCCTCAGTGTGTGAAGGTGGGGGCTCACGTGGACAACCAAAGGCAAACAAATCAGGTCTAATCACACATCTGTACATGTGTGTGTATGTGTGTTTATTTTGTATTCAAATAGACTCTGTAAAGTGTATCTCTGCTGAGCTCTAGCTCAGTAGCGCTTTTCTCTGAATCGGAGCGAGACACTGGAGCATTGTGTGAGCCGAAACTAAAATCCATTCAGACGCGATAACATTGAACGTCTCTCAATAAACTGACATTCTCAGCTCAACATCCAACTGTTGAGTAAATCAGCGCTTTATGCTGCAATCCTACTTCATGGCTTTTCCCCTGAAGGACACAGTTTATTCAGTAACAACTATCTTCTATCCAGCTGTCAATGTTTTACATCTATTCATCCTGCTCAGGGTCACAGTTAGTCCAAGTCTATCCTGGCATGAGCTGGACCAGAGAAAGACATGGATATTTGAAAATTGGGGTGATTTTCTTCTTTCTCGAAATATAATCAGAGGCGGCAAAAGTACACACATCCATCACTTAAGTAGAAGTACAGATACATGTGTTAAAAAATACTCTGGTAAAAGCTGAAGTACTGACTCACGTTAAAGTGGAAAAGTACAGACATATATGCAAAGTAAAAGGCAGTTCTTTGGAGGTCACTTCTACCAGCTATTTGTGTGCGAGGCTAACTGAACCTCATGTTGTATAAATATAATAATACATCTTTCTCCATCTCTGAGAGTGAACTTATCACACCCTGACCTTTCATTTGTCTCCCTGGGAAATACAGAAACTGCACAGAAACAGTTTGTGTGTTTGCTGATATTTGCTGAAAAGTTGCCTTTTAAATGACCTGCCACTAAGAAAATGTTACTCCATTTACACTTGCCGAAGTACCGCCACCAGAACTGACTGACATCTACACCTTGGCCCGCTTTAACCCCTGAGTATAGTGCAATAAATGATGCATAAATGATATGTTTTTTCATGTTCTTTCATTTTACATCAGTGGCATTAATGATGGAGTATTGTATTGTTCTTTCCAACTGGTTTGACATCAGATCGCACACAGTTGATGTGGGATAATTAATAACTCCCCTCAGATGTGTTAAACCTAAAGTAATGAGCCTGTTTTGAACAGAAAGTAGAAATATTTTGATATTTGTGATCAAATGTAGGGAGTAAAAGTTAAAAAAAAAGTTGTCAGAAGAATAATTACTCAGTAATATAGTACATATATATGAAAATTCAGTGGCAAAGTGAAAGCATTGGTATATTTCTACTTCCGTTCCCCTTCAACTTTGTTCAACCAGTGTCGCCTTTCCTGCTATGGTTCCTCGCACTCCTTTTTGTCTCGATTTCGTTCTTCTTTTATACGCCCTTTGGACTTCTCAGCTATCAACGATTTGCCTTTTGTTATTTAACGTGATCCATGACTCACTATGATGCATTTACTAGGGAGGGACAGAAAAAAATATTTTAAATAATGCAGTTGAGGGTGTAATTAAAGCTTTGGATGGCATTTGGGTTAAAAGGGTTAAAGCAGCTCAGTGGGTGCAAAACAGTGAGTCACAAACAGAACCTAATGGTGCATAATTAAATCCGGAGATTGGGCTTGTACTACGTGTCATTTCAAAATCAGAGCCGTGGGATCATCTTCCTAAAAGAGGGGTTAATCTTCTTTAATTCTGGTTTCAAAAATGCAGTTTCAGAAGCTTTTTTTCTGTTTTAAATTCCAAAGGGAAACATTACAGTCGGTACAGATGTTCCAAATCTTCCAGGAGTTTTCAAGAAACGTGTTTTAAATCACAAACTAATGAAGATAAAATAGCTCCTGTGATTACAGCTGAAACTCTGTCTGATCTGTTTGTGTTTTCCATCCTCTGACTCAGATTCTGGAAGGCTTATATCCTCGGAGGAGATCTGGTTGGAGCACTCGGTATTGATCAGACAGGCTGATGTTTCAACTAATGCGCCTTTCACTGAGCCTAATGCTACAGGGATGTTTTCTGCAATTTTGTGTTTAATGTGCAATGTGAGTCCAGCATGATGAGCTCATTCCTTTGATTTTCATGTTCACTGGTTTGTGCTGTAAAGTTTTAGTTTATCTATGATCATAAACTCACCAAGCTGTGGGTTTCACTGATACATGCACTGGAAATGAGTGGGTGTCTGAGCTTTTGCTTGGAGATGGGGTGAGGAGCTCTGTCACTGAGGAGGGGCTCAGAGTAGAGCTTTATTTAGATTTATTTTATTTTAGATTTATTTCATTCTCATTAAACCCCTCCTGGGGTGAAAGAGAAATTACACAGCAAACAAATAACAATTCGCTGTGGTTTGAGTATCTAACTAAGATGCTGCCTGGACGCCTCCTAAGGCAGGTGTTTGGGGTGGCTGTAGCTCAGTGTGGTAGAGCAGGTCACCTACTAATTGGAAAGTTGGTGGTTTGATCCTGTCTGCTCCAGTCTGCATGCCAAATATCTTTGGGCAAGATACTAACCCTGAGTTGCTCTCCGATTCATCCATTGGAGTATGTATTTGTGTAGATAGAAAGCACTTACAGGGGGAAAGTGCTTGTGCGAATGGGAGGAGAGGAGACACCAGGACATGCTGAAGAGATAATAGCCGTGCTCACATGAAGCTTTCCATGCCTGTGCATGTTTAAACCCAAAAATCCACCTCGTTTGGCTACAGTGATCGGATGCCATGCCTGGGTAGAGTTAAATAAATCTTGCCCTGGTCTGCTTGAGAAGCTGGACCTCAGTTGGACTCAGGTACATCACACAGTGTGATCACTGTCCTCGCTCCTGCATGGATTCCCAATGCTCCCTCAATGAAAGCTGCCTTCATGAAAATCACTTTAACTGATTTACAAATATGACACAGGGAAGTGTGTCACTGTTTCCCCAATTAAGTCACAAAATGCATACAATTGTGAAGAGAACTGTGCAAGAGCACATCTCAAAAGAGTTTCTGCAAGTAAGAGAGAGAGGTTGAGATGCTGAGACAAACTCTCGGGCCCAGATCAGTTAGAGCAGTGTGAGTATAGGGTAGGAAATGGAGAGGAGGGCAACTGTGCTTGAGCACAGTATACAGTAAATCAGAGCTTAGTGTGAGCACTAATGTCTGGCTTGGAAACACCCCTTTATTCCCCCAGAAGAGCTGGAGGAGGGGGCTGGTGAGAAGGAGGTGTAGGCACCTCTGCTGCCCCTGCCACCTGACCCAGATAAGCGGCAGATGATGGATGGATAATTAAGAACAGAGTACATCAGATCAGCAGTGCCACTGGCTCATCCAATAGGGTAAGAATTATGAGTTCAGTTGAGCGCCTTTTGTAAAATAGGACTTTAAATGCATTTCTGACTGCAGCATCCTGAGTGACAGCTACCTCAGGTGTAGTAAATGCCACTAATTAAAGAGCAGCAGAGTAGATTACGTGATGGACAGAAAACCTCCTCTGGGCTACTGTTTGGAAGCACTAGACATTTTGGCCATCGGCACATTGGTTTATCACAGGATGGAATGATATTAATAACTTGTCGATCACCGAGTGTATTCATCTGTTTTACAGTAAAGGTACCAAGTATTTGTTTTTAAAATGAAACTAGTGTTTAAGACCATAAATTAACCTGGGAAGTGTTTAGTGAGGTGAAGTGAGATGTAGGCTCATTTTTCCATACAATTGCAACCCGAGGCAGTCTCCCCCTGCAGACCGCTAGAAGGAATTCAAGTTGAAGACATTTCTGCATTAGCTTTGCTGCAGGCCTGTTCCTTTTCTCATTCTCGCTTTGTACATCCTCCCCTCGTCTCTTAGTCCCTTCGACCAGAGCAGGGCAGAGGAGACGGGGAGGAGCTACAAGGAGAAAGGAGCCGAGGAGACAGGCTTTTAACTATGAGACAGACTTGCTTTGGAGCTCATTTTAGTGCCATGTCAATAAATTATGACATTTAGCACAGCTGCATTATCTGCTCTGCTTTGTTACGGCCTACTTCTGTATTTTATTATGTTTGATGTCATACGAGCGTAACAGTGTTCATGACAGCTTTTATATATTGTTCTGCTTTTACTTAAATTTACAGCACAGCACCATCTGAAAAGATTTTATTTTAAATCACACAAACGTTCAAGAGCAGAAAGTTTCAGCATGCATGTGATCACCTTAAATAACTGAAACATTTGATCAATATGAAGGATTAATTGTTCATAGATCACTCAGCGTGCCACCGTTTGGATAATCCAGTGGTTTTGCGTGTGTCTGAGAGGTAAAAAAAAGTATCTTCAAAGGATCTTCGATCCTCTGTCCTCCAGATGCATTTTAGGAATTGAGTCATCCTTCAACATGTAGACATGTTTAAGATGTACTGAGATTACTTTTGATCAGAAGCAGAAGGGAGGAGGACAGAGGAGACTAGAAGGCAGAAAATAAAACAATGAGAACGTTCTGTTAACTTTCAAATGTCTATTTAGATCGAGCCATGAGATCATTGTTGATGTTTCAATCTTCACGGCCTAAATTCTTTGGTTTTTTATTTTATTTTACTTGCATCTGAATTTAGTTGAATATGATTTATTCTGTCTGTCAGTCTTTAGTGTTTTGTTTGTCGCACTTGGTCAAGAGCTCCCTGTTTCTGAGTCTGAATCATCTCTCCGAGCTCCTCATCTCTCTCCACCTGCTGGCCTCTCTCTCTGCAGGCCAATAAATTACACAGAGGAGTCATGTTTATAGAGGTAAACAACTCGAAGGCTGCTGCGGGATCAGAGCTCAATGCAAACAGCACTTGATCAAAACTGAATTCTGTTTCTGATGCTGTGACCACTGAATAATAAACAATGACTCGCAAAGCCAATGTTCCAGGTGCTTCTCATGGTGGCAGGAGGGTGCAGACCATACATTTATACACGCAGATGCAACAGGCTTGCAGAATGCATTTCTACCACAGCCATGTTGTTGGGTGGTCTGACCGATTCCTGCATAAAAACTGTGTTTTTGTGCTCTTTCTCGATGTTCTGTTGACAGCAACAGGAAATAATGTTTTTTGATTTTATTTTTGATTTTGATTTTAAAATAACAAGCAAACTTATTTTAAGCAATTTGGGAAACTACTTTGAATTGTTATGTAAATGTCCAATATATAAGTTCCTTTAATAGTGGCTCTGTAGTTTATTGTTTACACATTCACCTATAAGTAAAAGATCTCTGGGTTCAATCCCAGAAGGCGCACACAAGTCTTTGGAGAGATTTTCAGGAAGAGCGTCTGGTATAAAAAAACCTCTAAAACAGCTACACGCTGTGGTGACCCACGGTGGAAAAAGGAGCAGGTTAATGTAACTTGCTTTATTTAAATTTCCTTTAACACCAGTGGCTACTTAAGCAATAATGTGATGCATACAGACACAGATATTCTGCACCCTTTGTGGAGATTTAACCTTTTCCTGCCATGTTAACTGCTCTTTAATTCTCACAAAGATTTTCAATCTTTTTAATGAATTTCACTGATATGTCAGGATAAAAAAAGGAAAGACATTTGGAGTAAATTGAGTGTGGCATCTATTTCATGGATTTAACATATAAAGTTATATGAAAATGTATGTTCTTGTTCGTCAAGATGCATTCTCAGTCATCCAGGAAAGTAAATCTCCAAAAGTTGATTGTGTTCATCTGGACGTAGCGTTTTGTGGGAGAAACGAAGACTGAGACTGAAGAAGTCACTTGGATGAGTGACGAAACGTTTCTCCCACAAAACGCTACGTCCAGATGAACACAATCAACTTTTGGAGATATGTTCTTGTTCCTGAATATGTGATGTTTTAGTGCCTTTCAGTTTGTTTTATTTTAGCTCCTCTTTCCTATCCAGTCCGTCCCCGTCTCGTCTCCGTGTTTGTTTACCTCCAGTCTCCACAGTCGGGGCCTTGTGTCTGTCTGGTCTCTCTGTGTTCTGTCGCCGTGACTGTCCACGTTCCCCGTCTTGTCTAGTTAATACATCTGTAGTCCTGGTCCAATGTCCATCTCAGTGTTTCATCCTTTTTGTCTGTTTAGCTCCAGTCCCAGTGTCAAGTGTCAGGGTGCTGGGTCTGTGACCCAGCATTTTGAGTTTATTATGTATTTTTGATTTCTTAGGTTATATATGAATATGTTAAGTTCTTGTGTTATTTTTAGTTAAGGTTTAGTCTAGTCCAGGGGTCTCAAACTCCAGTTCTCGAGGGCCGGTGTCCTGAAACGTTTCCATGTGTCCCTGTTGCAACACACCTGAATAAAAATACAAGAGTATAGAACTTGACTGCATACTGAAGTGGCAACCCCTAAGCCTACTCAAGTAAGTTTAAGTAAATGTAAGTGTTTGGAAAAATTTACTTCTAAAAGTACTTTTATTGCACCATGTTCATTCACTCATGAGCTGCTGTAACATGAATCAAATGCCTGAACTGCCACCAGAGCATAGAGTCAAGTTCTATAGAGTCTTACTAATGACCTACTAATTGTATTCAGGTGTGTTGCAACAGGGACACATGGAAAAGTTGCAGGACACCGGCCCTCGAGGACTGGAGTTTGAGACCCCTGATCTAGTCTATGTTATCATCAAGGTCCCTTTAGCTTTTAGTCTTTGTCTGTTCTCTGTGTAGTCCGACTTGTATTCTATGTTTAACTTTTAGTTATGCCCGTGCTTTTGTCTCCCTTATCTGTTCTCATGTGTGTCTCCTTGTGTTTTGTGTCTCCCCAGTCTGTCATGTGTTTCCTGCCTGTGTGTTCCATGTTGTCAAGCTCGTGTTGTCATGTCCCATTATGTTTCCTGTTTTATTTTGAAGAGTCTCGTGTTCCATGGTCAGTGTGTTTATTTTTGTGTCGGCTGTGTTCCCCCAGGTGTTTCCACTTCCCTCGTTGCCCTTTTGTGGATTTAAGTCCTCTGTCTCCCTCTGCTCATTGTCAGCTCATCTCATGTTCCTGGAATTCATGTCATCTCAAGTCTCGGTTTTCTCAGGTTCATGTTTATGTTTTACGTTTTTATGTAGAGTTTTCCATGTCTAGCTTTAGCTTTCCCAGTTTAGGTTATAATTTAGTTTTCACCATTGCCATTTTGTTTCTACGTTTTTCTAACAGGCAGAATAAAAGGCTCGCTTTTTGTTTAACTTTAGTTCTGTCCCTTGTGTTTCCTGCTTTTGGATACGCTCCTCAAACACACCCACCATCCCGCTGTGAGAGTCAAGTCCATGTATCTGAGTCTCAGTGTGCGTTACCTCCTGTTTTATTTGGTTAGTAGTCTCTCGTTAGTCAGATTTAGTTCACCTGTGTTCCCTGGTGTGTTCCATCTCCCTGATTATCTCATGTGTGTACTGAAGCCCTTAGTTTTCTTAAGCTTCTAGTTGCAGTCCCCCCTCATGCTGTGTGTACTCCTGTCAGTGTTAGTTTTCAGTTAGTTTGCTCTAGCTTTACTTTGCCTTATGTCTAGTTACGTAAATCTGCCGTTTCCCAGACAATAAAGCTGTGTTCTGAGCTCACGTTTGTCTGCGGGGTCCTGCATTTGGGTCCGCTTCCTGCCTCCTACACTGTCCCATGACCATTTCATACCAGAATGCTGATAGTATCTTATGACAGTTCAGTTATATAAGTTTGAAATTGTTGGGATGTTTTGTTGTAAAAGCTCAAAAAGCTGGTGTGAGTGTACATCACTTCAAACAGGGAGAAAGCAACAGGGAACAGGCTTTAAGGGTTAAGAAAGTTGCCTGGACTAACTACCACTATAACAGCACTTACATAAAAGACAAAGTGACAGCAGCACACACATAAAGCATCAATCACTGATGGAACAACAAAAAGGACGGACGTCTCCGTTTTTGTCTCCCTTTCTTACTCTTTCTGCTCCTCTCCCTCTCTCCAGGGTCCACAGCTGAGAAGTGATACATGGCTCAGTAATAGCCTGAACCCAGGGGACAGCAGCTCTGTGGCCTTGGTAAGAGACTATCAACACTGGCACACCTTCACACCCGGTCACACACAGACAGTCACGAGAGTGCCGGCGAACACACAGGAGTACACACAGGTTTGACTAATATGAGCTCCTGCAGGCTGTGACACCACCATTTTCTCCCAACAGAGCATCCCTTTTCCTTTTTCTTGATATTGTGACACGTGCAGGAGTTGAAATTAATATTCCTTTTGTCTGCTTTCCAAAGTCTCTGAAACAGAATTTAGACTGGGGATGTATGTCTGTGTAGCTTCTCAGTCATCCAGGTCAGTCTTGAGAGCTTAAAAAGGAGAGCACTTGCATTTACAGGACAAAGGACAGTCTTTTGAGGATGTCAATGTTCACATTTTGGACGACAGATGGTGTGAAAAAGGAGTAAAGGAGGTCATCTATGTCCACTGTGAATGACCATCATTGAACAGAGGCGGTGACTTACAACACCTGTTATAAGCCACCGACAATGCAGTCTTGAAATCCCTTCCAAGGTGCTTAAATCCCCATTTCCACCTTGCCCCAGGTGACCTAAACATATCACACGATGGGGTGGACATCCCCCTTGACCCCTAGAGAAGATATAAACCTACACCTTTTTTCACACCTTAGCTCATGTGATGACTCACAGAATCCATAGTGAGTCATTGACATTAAGGATCACCATAGCCTCCTAAGACCCGAACTCTTCCAGAGCATGCATTTTTAATTTCTCTTTGATATTTGGGCATATTGGGGCCCAATGAATGTAAAAACAAAGAATTATCAGATTTTATTTTTTTACCTGATTTTTGTTTCTATGAAAAATGAGAGCCACAAATGAGGATATTTGTTTAAAAGTTTGATAGAACAGTGGCAGTATAATGTCCTCGTGAGTGGATATCAGGCCCTTGTAGAGCAAAATTGAGTATTTTGGTCTAAATAACCCAAAATGTGATGTCCACATATGTGGACGCAGGGTCCTAGGAGGTTAAAGGGGGACAACCCAGACTTGGAATAAAATACCTAGGACCCTCCATCATTTGTTTTTAGAACTGAAGAAGCCTCTTGGATGAGAGAATACATCTTCCAAAACCTAAAGAAATCAAATTACTCTTTTTTTTTTTTTAAGTCCTCAAGACTACACTAGGGATGACTCAAAATGTTGGGGTGTTCCTGGTGATTGATTGGCCTGTCATTTAGACAAGGAACAGAAAACAGATTCTTCGCCTTGTCTAGACAGAAAACCCTCAGAAGACATTTAAAACTTAGAAAATTTGAAATCAATGACATTAAACAATGGCGAAACAAATATTTTGTGTATTTTAGGGGCTATACGAAACTGTTAATCACAGTCACGTTAACCAAATCGTGTTTTAAATATTGCTGAAATGTGTCACCAATGGACCGAGAGTCAGTTTGTTCCATATCATACATCCTGGTGCAGAAAAAACAGAACCTGGTTACATGTAAAATATGAGTAATACATTTAACCGAGTAGTATCTCTGGCACTGACTAGTGGACTCGTTGCGTGCTTCTCCAGTCAAAAACTAGATCAGGTATCAGTGACAACAAACAGATTTCTTCACATTAATTCTGTGTTCAGATGTCTTGACATGACAACAATGCTTTTTAGCCACTCTCTTTCACCCCCTGGCTCTCACTATATTATGACACTTGCTAGGTAGCTTTTACTGCACTTACAGTAACATGACGCATTGTTTTCTTATCGATTATTAGTATTTCACATCACCTGCGTGTTGTGAATTCCACTCAACACATAGTGTGTATGAGGAGCTCACACTGAGAGAAGGGAAAGGAGGAACTGATGTGACAGTAAATAAGAGAAGTTTACAGTAAAGTGTTAACCATAACATCATAAAGCCATTAAATTATTACAATTTTTATATTCTTGGATATGTTTATTTTACATTTTATTTTCTAAAATTACAAAATTTTTATATAAAGTCTGATGTTGCCTTACACCCAGATGAATAACTGGCTGACTCCGTGGGTGGTACTCTAATTTTTACCATTGTAATACAGTAATACTGAAATATTCATTTACAAAAGACGCAGTTAGTCAGGTAATCCTTTGAACTTGCCCACACAACTGAAAGGCGTGCTGTTTAAAAGCCTGTGCTTTTAAACAGCACGGGCTTTACAACATATTTATAATATATTCCTTGAACTAACCACATATCAATTCAGTGAGGAAAAAAAAACTTCAAAATGTGACATTTCTTAAAAAAAGTTGATTCAGTTCATCTGAACGCAGCAGTCAAATGAGCAGAATCACCTTTCTGGGATTTCCTTACCTGGATTATCGAGCGTGCATCAAGACATTCTTAAAAATTAATTTATTCAACATAAAATTTTAAATTTGGCTCAATTTTGCTTACATTGAGCCATTTGCACTCAATAGATCCTGTAAAAATGAAAATAGTAATTCTGAGCTTTCTGGCATTAATGAGATTAGCTGAGATTTTAGTCATGTGACTAAACTTCAGTTTTCACTAACCACACTGCACTTCAGCAAACATACTGGAACAATAAAATAATACAGCAAGGCTAAAATTATGTCCAGTGCAGCACGTTGTTGGTTCAGGTTCAGATGGCTCGTTCTAAGAAATGTGAAGAGTTGGATAACTACACTGTGATGAAGCCCTTTAGTTTTGGTCACACCTGTGGCTGTTTAGCAGTACACTGTATGCAATGATTACAGTGTGTTTTCATTCACAAAAGTGAAAGAAGTGTTTATATATGTTGCTTCTTTGCTGTAGAACAGGTGTAAGAGTAAGGTGGAGACATTTAGCTTCAGCCTTCTGGTGAGATTTTGAACATGGCCCTTAGCTCCCTTAAGCCAAACTTAAGCAGACATCCATCCATCGCTCACTATCTTTGCCTGCTTATCATCCGACGTGGCCGGAGCCTTTCCCATCTACCACCGAGTGAGAGACGGGGCACATCCAGGACAAGCTGCCAGGCCATCACACAAGTGACACATGGAGACAGACAACTATTCACACCTCCTCCAATTTAGAGGCACTAATTAATCTGAACTACAGTCTGAGGCAGGAAGGTGGAGCACCAGCAGAGTCGGCGTGAAACTGAAACTCGGAAAAGCCTCGTCTGTCTGGAGGTTTCAGACCCAAAACCATTTGTTTATAATCAATTAATAATAAAATACAGAGACAAATTTCCAAAATCTTCATATTTAAATGACATTTTAGATTCATTACGTGTGCCTCGGCCACTCGGTCATTCGGGCACTCCACCTTTTTTTAATGTTTCAGTGACTGTCTGAAGTCTGTGACTCACAGAAGGCCTCAGTGATGGTGCCAAAGCAACACAGCAGACACACTACTAGGGCGTTTTTGCCTTCACTCTGTTTTTTAGCAGTAAAATTAATAATCAGTTGAATTGAGGGCAGATTACTGACTCAGCCAGATGAGACCATCCCACTGTCTGGACATGAAAGAAATCCTTGGCAGGCTTGCATGTTTGTTAGAAAGATTCATGTCCTGATGCACTGACCTGAAACTGGAGGACTATGTATTAAAAGTCTTGTGCTCTTAATTAAAATGTTTATTCACTTATAATTACAACGATCCACAAAACAGGATCATGGACATAAAAGAGTTATTGTGCTTTATTCAGCTTTCTTTAGTGCTCTGATTTTGTCTTGTGGTATATACTGGGGGTCAGAGATTTGGGTATTTTATCCAAGGATTTCCTAATCGGCTCATTGAGTCTGCCATCATTTTCAGGTCCAAATGCTTGTCGTGTTCCACTGTGAGTTTTTAAAAACTTAGCTTAAACACGAGCGACACATGAATAGTGTAGATAAAAAGCTGGAGAGGCCAAAACGACACCTGAATAGTTTTTAGAGTGCTTGTGTTAAAAAAGAAAGCACCGTAGAAGGTAAAGGCGATGAGTCTTATCCAAACTAGTAGACTGGAAACAGGGTCGATTATTATCACCTAACAAGCTTTGAGCCTCTGGGCTCAGGCTGAGATGAAGGCTTCAGAGTTGGGGTAGGTTCACTTCTTACAGATTCATTTTCACATTTCAGCACCAACTCAGTACATTTGAGGATATCTTTCAGGTTTCACAGAGCTCCCTGTTGTGCCACGAAATTCTTTTCCCACTTTCGATAATACTTCCAAACATCCGGGGAGGAGAATGCCCCAAAAAATGAGTACTTTCCCTTTAACTCAGGTGAATTCCAATGTACTGAAACAGAGTGACAAAAAACTGACTGTCCTTACACTTTATGGCTGTAAACTAAAGACACTGCGTGAGCACACAACACACACACACACACACACCCTTGCAAATACACTGCTGTGAGAAAGTATTTGCCCCGTTCTGAATTTCTTATTTGTTTGCATATTTCTCACACTTAAATGTTTCAGATCATCAAACAAATTTATGATAACCTGAGTAAAAATATAATGCAGTTTTTAAATGATGATTTCATTTATTAAGGGCAAAAGCTTCTCAAATCTACCAGGTCCTATGTGACAAAGTAATTGCCTCCTAGTGTTAAATCTTGAATTAACTGCAATTAACCACATTTTTTGGAAAGATGACTTAAATTTCACCAGGTGCACCCCGGCCTGATTACTGCCAGTTGAATCAATAAATCACCTAAATAGAACCTGTCTCACAAAGCGAAGTAGGCTAAAGATTACACTTTGCAGGGGACACAAACAGCTGGAAATGGCCAACGGTCCAGTAGCCATTCCTGATATGTCTGCTTGAAGTCCGCTGTCTGGGTAGCATGCATAGCTGAGACATCATAATGTAAATTCTCTGTGCACGAGTTCACATCATCACAAAAAACAGGCAGGCACACAGGCATCCATCCGAACCCTTGTGCTGACTCTCTAATCAAATTTACACCACTGGGACCCAAGCAGACCCTAGAAGACTCAATATCTCAAAAAGCAGCGCATCATGTTACATCCACGAAAGAAACAAGCAGCCACGAAACTAAGTAACTGACATCTATCAGCCTCAAATGGGTTACAAGGCCATTTTTAATGCTTCAGCACTCCAGCAAACCACAGTAAGAACCATTATCCACAAATGGAGAAAACTTGGAACAGCAGTGAACCTTTCCAGGAGCGGCTGCCCAAGCAAATTTACTCCAAGAGGTTCACAAAAGAACCCAGAACAAAATCTAAACAACTGCAGGTCTCACTCATTTAAAGTCAGAGTTCATGATTCAATAGTAACAAATAGACTGAGCATAAATGGTGTCCACAGAGGAGAAAACCACTGCTGACCAAAATTAAAACATGAAGAGTTCTGGTAAACCGTGGACTGATGAAGGTTTGAGTCCCGCTACATCTGGTGTAGGACTAACACAGCATTTCATAAAAAGAACATCATTACAACAACAGTCAAACATGGAGGAGGTAGTGTGATGGTCTGGGCTGCTTTGCTGCTTTCAGGGCCAGGATGAATTTATGGAACCATTAATTTTGCTCTCTAACGGAAAAAATTCTGAAGGAGAACGTCCGACCATGAGTTTGTGCCCTGTGGCCTAGACAAAGTCTGGTCTTAAATCTGATTTGGCATGACCTTAAACAGGCTTAAAAACTCTACAGTCTGGCTGAATTAAAACAATTCTACAATGTGAAAGACTCATTGTCAGTTACTGCACTGCAGTTCTTGCTGCCCAGGTTGGCACAACCGGTTTTTAGGTTTCGGGGGTAAGTTTGGATAACTTTGCAAAACTGCAGTTTGCATTTATCCAGGTTATTGTTGTCTAATATCAGAAGTTGTTTGATCTGAAACATTTAAGTGTGACTCATAGGCCAAAAATTAAGAAATCAGGAAGAGGGCAAACATTTTTTCGCAGCACCACGTATCTTTGGGGGGGTTGTTTTTTTTAAACCCTTCTCAGGGCTGAGACTACACTGTGTAACAACAGGAGGCAGTTCCGATTGAGTAACAGCGCTTCTTTCTCACCTCTATAATATTTGAGGGGACAAAAATCAACACTCATGCTACCACTCTCACTCTGGAGAGCGCTCAGATGTAACAGGAGGGCTGAGGACGCCAGCACCAGAGTGTCTTTTGCATTCTGTCACAGAGGCTTTCAGCAAAATGGAAAGATAGATTGAGGTGTGCAGCAAATGGTGCAGGCATTAATTTTTATTTAAAAAAAAAAAAAGATAATAGCACTTTACCTGATCCCCATCTTTCCGTACCGGCACGGCATCCGCTGCTGGAGAGGCAAAGAGAGAGAGAGAGAATGAGATGAATTTATCAGGTGCTTCAGTAGTTACAGGTATGATGCCACATGCAGAAAACAGAAATCGGTTTAAGCTGTCTGTGATAGGAGGAGGTGAGCAATGTGAGACAGGAAGATACAGTGAGGGAGAAACACTGACAGCAAGAGGGAGAAGGAGATAACAGTATGTCACACTGAAGCAGCCTTCGGCCTGCTCACTGTGGAGGAATGACAACGGCATCCAGTATTTCTCTCTCACACACACTCGAGCACAAACACACCGAGCTAAAATTAGATTAATTATCCACGCCAAGCTTTGGCACGTAGAGGGCACAACCAGTGTGAGTCATGGAGGCCAGAGATGACTCTGAAATATCTGTGGGTGATAAAAGTGGAAGCCATTCTCCCACTTATTATTGCCAGTAAAGTTAATAATTTAGCCCTAATAAAATAGAAAACAGGGACCAGTGTTCTCTGGTGGTGCAGAGTAGAGAGATTGTGATGTGACTCACCACTCCTCTTGCTTTCCTTGATGACCTTGAGCGTGACCTTAACGCTAAATTAAGTTATCAAATGAAGCTATCAGTGTAGTCGCTCATGCTAGCACTCTGTGTGAGAGCTAACAACAACCAAAATAGTGATGTGACACAAACAGGCTGTGCTGCACTATTTTGCTACATTACTGGCTGTACTTTGCATCAGAGTATCAGTAATTAATCAGTAATAATGTGCAAAAGTCTTGAGCCACCCCTTGTTTCTTTATATTTTTTTGTAAACATGGGAAATAGGTGCAAACATACATGGGAATCCAGTACATAAGGCAAAAGCAATGTTTGTATGACCTTCAAAGTTAATAGTCTGAACTCTTTTAGACATGCCAGAAAGTTGATTCTGTTCATCTGGACATGATGTTTTCTTCCACTGAAAACGTCACGGCCAGATGAACAGAATCGACTTTCTTGGATTTCCTTACCTGGATGATTAAGCACGCATCAAGACAAGATCTTTTAGATATGATTTCTTGTAATTTCTTTTAAGTAGTTTTCAGGAATCATTTTACAGGCTTCTTGAGGACATCCAAAGCTCTGTTTTGGATGTTGGCTGCTTTTTAATGCACTGGCAGCGTGTTCGGGATCATCGTCATGCTGAAAAATAAAGCTGTTGCCAATCAGATGCTTTCCAGATTGTATTGCATGGTGGAAACCTGAGAAAGAAAACCTGATAGTACTTTTTGTCATTCACAATGACACACAATGACAATAAATTGAATCAGAATTTTGACATTTGGATCAATCACTCTATAAAACCTGCTACCAGTGATTTTCTGCCCAGTTCTTGTGTAGTTTAGCGTACCTCGGCCTTTTCTCTCTGGTCTCCAGCCTCAAGAATGACTTCTTGACAGTAACCTTTCTACTGAGACCATTTCTGATCATGCTTCTGTGAACAGCAGATTAACTGAAGAGTCAGGTACATCGTTCAGATCCTGTGTCAAGTATTTTCTCCTTTTTTTTAAGAACATGACTTTCAGATACCTTTCACCTGCTATGGATAGTTTATGTTTTTTTAGACCTGCCACTTCTTCCTCCAGTTGTCCAGTTTACCCAGATAGTTTTAAGGACACACTGCACACCATGCCAAGATATGCCAAGTTTTCAGCTGTCTGAGAAGGAACTTGTTTGTGCAAACGTCCTATTTTATGCTTGTCAAACTGTGTTATCGTTGGCATTTTTTATATATTCAACTAAAGAAATGGGAACAAATTGTGTTGTTTTAACAGGCTGCCATAACAAAATGCCAAAAGCTAAAACTTTAAATTGCTTCTTTGCTAAGATGTCTGTTATGTGTAGACATAACACTGATTTATGCCTCGAGTTAGATTCCTTTTTCTGTGCTTGAATGACTCATAGGTCAGTGTCAAGTGGCCTAACAAACAACGAAAGCATTTCTCTGAAAATGGTCAAGTCCGAGGACTGGACTGAGGCTTCAAAGAATAATTGGAAGCAAAATATAAAGAAAGAAAAAGAAATATGTTAAAGTATATTACTGAAAACGAGGGGAAAAAAATGAAGCACTTCTGTAGCGCTTTTACTGCTCATCCATCTCATTTTGAAGGAACCAAAAGCAGTCAACCATCGTGCTTGATTATATTTTCCCTGTTCTAGATGAAAACGGTTTTCAGATTTGGAGTCAGTGAGTAAAATTTGTTGCAAGTGCTTGTTGACTGTGTTACTGGATAATAAAATTAAATAGCTAGATCCAGAATACAGCGTAAAGCTGTTCAATATTTCAGTTCAATACAATAAACCAAATCATTCTCAGCAGATTTTATTCATACAAAAAAGAGTGGTACAGATATGAGATGGTGAAAACCAGGCTACAGAGACAGAGGACTGATCAGAAACTTCTTGAGCTCTAAATCATGTTAACAGGAATATGAATAGCTCTTTCCAGTAAGCTGTCCTTGATGCTCCTGTTACGATTCAGGAGCCTTGGGAGGGCTGTCAGCTAATGTGGTTCACCTGGTCATCCTGTGCCCTGAAGACCGTAAAAGCTTGTCACTAAGCTCATTCTCTGTCTCAGCACCAGCTGGCATCAAGCTTTTAGGTCATTTATTTATTTATTAATTATTTTTTTTAATTTAAGCACAAAAGTTCATACATTTTATTATATAATGAGCAACCAAAATGCTATTAAAAAAAATAAATAAAATAATCATATATTTTTAAAAGGAATGAAAATTTGCCCAGAGCTCAAGCAACAGCTTAGAGTGTGATTGTGATTGTTCGTGCATACATGCGCTATGCTAAACCTCACTAAATGACCTTGGTCCTATTTTTTGTGTGAACACTGTGGCAGTCGCTGACTCAGTTTGGCGCAGTATGTTTCCCGTAGCAAGCATCACACCCTAAATATATAAACAAAAACAGGATATGAGTCATAAGCAGGGAACTGAAGTGCATGGAAAAGTCTTCTTTTCTTCCTTCTTGGACGCACCATCTTTTATTGCAGCATTAAGATGAGTGAGAAGCAAATCTCTGTCCAGTATAACACTGAGTGCCAGCGCTAAAATTAGATTAATTATCCACGCCGTGCCTTGGCACAGGAGGGCGTGACCTGTATGAGTCAGTGATGCCTGGGATATTGAAGGATATTAGAATTAAGTGGCACTGAAAGGAGGGGCCTCCCCCTTGTTAACACAGATTATAACCTACATCTGTAACATCTTTTGGTAGAAAGAACTGAGATAAAATCACTCCTGTTTGATCCAAAGGGCTGCAGGAGGACTAAAATACTTCAAGTCAAGTGCTATGAAATTAGTCCAACTTCAGCTAGCAGAAGTGAGGATGAGAGTGCTTATGAAGAAAATTGCCTAAGTTGTTGAATATCAATCTGAGGAATAATCCTGGGCTTTGTACACTCACCATTAGAACAGTTCATTGCCTAAACCTTCAAAATCCTCCTTTAACACATCACCTCTCGTCTCCTGACAAACGGCTGGTTGAAGTGAATTTAACAGCTGCAATCAATAAGGCAGATTGGACTCACTTATCAGGCTACGCTGCTCAAAGAGCCGGCATTTCTTATGTATCGCATTCTGAACATATGGCCCAACATGCTCACCGATGCTGTCTGCATTGATTTTAAACTCTCTCCCAGGTCCTGCCTCGCTGGTCCCAAGCACGACTAATCGGCAGTGTCTAAAAATACCTCAGCCTTCATAACTTCAATGGAGACCTAAGTTGTCTCTCCAAGGAATACCAACAAAGGCCAAAGGTGTAGGGGAGGGTGTAGCTTTTTGCTATTGTTCAGGGGTGGACAATAGAGATGTTACACTTTATGTCAAGGGATAAGAAGGTGCTAAAAGCAATCGATTCAGTTACAAAAGACGCTAGTTCTCCAAAAGTTGATTCTGTTCATCTGGACGTAGCGTTTTGTGGGAGAAACGTTTCGTCACTCATCCAAGTGACTTCTTCAGTCTCAGCTGACTGCAGGTTTACCCAACTTTATAAACAGTACATTTGCATAATGACTGAAACCAGCCCACTGAAGGAACAATGGGCTGGGAGGTCAGAGTAACATAACAAACAGATAACAAACAGAGTAACATAGTGTACGCTGTTAAGTGCCAGGAGGATTGCCAGGATTTATACATCGGGGAAACC
>VUQG01044895.1:2001-36229 GCA_015106755.1 Etia nguti | reverse complement strand
TTCCAAATTCCCAAAAGTTGATTCTGTTCATCTGGACGTAGCATTTTGTGGGAGAAACGTTTCGTCACTCATCCAAGTGACTTCTTCAGTCTCAGCTGACTGCAGGTTTACCCAACTTTATAAACAGTACATTTGCATAATGACTGAAACCAGCCCACTGAAGACGCTAGTGCTCACCAAGCTCCACTTCAAGGAAAAAACTGTTTCTAACTATTTTTATTCCAAAACACAGAAGTGCAAATGTTCCTTAAAACTGCATAAATTGTCCTGGACAGCAGGGGGCGACTCCTGTGGTTGCAAAAAGATTTCCAGTTGCACAGACATCCATAGGAAAATGATTGCCGTTTTTGTTGCTCTAAGATCTTAGCAAACACTTTCCTGATGACTTCATGATCTCAGTTTCTAGTTTCATGTCTTACTGAATCAAACACGATGTTTATTTTGTGAATTGTGGTCCCCATCAGAAGGATGTTAAAGCAGAGTATGGTTTAACACACGTAACTGGCAAGTTGTTTGCTCTCTGAACATGCAGCATAACTTGAGTTTAGTCCAATCTGTCCTTCACATATGACTTCTGGTTTCAGAAAACTATCCACCCATTCTCTTCCGCTTATCCTTTTCAGGGTTGCAGCTGTCTTAGGGCGAGAGGCAGGGTACACCCTGGACAGGTCACCAGTCTGTCGCAGGGCTAACACGTAGACACAAACAACCATTCGCACTCAAATTAACACCTGCAGGCAACTGAGAGTTTTTATTACTGATAAAAATGTGATAATGTTATAAATTATTACTAATAAAACAAGATGAAGATTGGATAACTAAAGGTTTGTGCAATAGCATCGTCAATCTGTTTCTCACTTTTCCTTAAACAAAGAAAAGTCATGTTGATTCAGTACTTTACTTCACCTCACCTGCAGTGGCTCCATGCACAACTAGTGATGCCCAACCCCCGAGTTTAGAACCACTGATTTAAACACATCAAGCTGTTAATGCAGCAGGCCTTCACACATGTGTTTTATTCTCTGTGGTTGTGTAAACATCAAAGCTCCCTGAAATGTGGTGCACATCCACTAAACCAGTAAACAGAGCTAAATGGGGTGCGCACATTCATTCTCTGTAGGATTCCAGATAATCACCTCTCAAGACTAGCGGGAAATCAGACAGTATGGGGCAGAGAGAGAAAAGGGCTCCACACACAGTTTCAACTTGGAAGAGGATGAAAATGTTATATTGTAAAAAAATGTAAGTTATCTAGATACATTGTAGGTACAATACATTGTAATGTAGGTGATCATACATCAGTTCACCAAGTCCTGTGTCGTTCACAGAATTAGTGTGATTAGGTTTTATTAAAACACCTTTCTTATGTACACAAAATAACACTGACTTTACAGCGAGATGACCCACACCCACACATGTACTCTGACCCACACAATGCAAACTTGTTCCTTAAAAACATTTCTTAGTCTTAGACACATTTCCACCAGAGGAATAAGTTGACTTTTTCAACTTTGTTAGACACGTTCTCCCTCTCTCTGTTAATGAAAGGCATGCAGTCTTAGTCATGACTCTGCTTCCCTGTGAGTACATTTGAGATGCAGCCCAGGGGATCCTGGAGGCCATTTACTCCACACAACACAACCACACACAGAGGCACATACAAATTTACACACACGCACACACACACACACACACACACCAGAGACCTCAGGAGCTGATGGAGCTCCCTGCTGGAGACATGGTGGAGGAAGGAGAGGGTAAGGAGAAAGGCACAAAGGGAAGCTGAAGACTCAGAAAGTCTGACAGGAGGAAACATTGAGAGATTGAAGCTTGAAGCTCAGGACATCAGGGGATTAGGTATTTAGGTATGTCGAGTAATAATACAGACTCATGGCAGTTCTGGAAATATTCATGACATTTAATCTATTAAGTTGGGTTTCTAGACATGAATTTTAAATAGTTCAGTCTCATACTTAGTTACTGGTCGTGTCTGGGTTTACAAAGTAAAGTTTTTTCTCTCTTTTATAGCCAGAAGAAAACCCCACAGTCAACAGTTAGAGGCTGTGACATTAATCACTCCACTCATTCAGAGACCACAGTATGAGACCCTGAGGGGACAGGATATTTACACTATAAATACATGATTTCATTCCATTATTCATTATCAATAAAAAATTGTAAGGTTCAGGCAGATCCTTCCATTGTGGAAAAAAAAATGTGCCAAGTTGTGTCCAAGGACATAAACTACTAGATAGCTGTAACCATTTGATGTTTTACCATAAAATGAGACTTGGCTGCAGGGAGACAGCAGCAGGGCTGCTGGGAAGATAGACAAAAGTAAACAGATAAGAAGAGCCAGAGGAAAAGACGGGAACAAAAGGAAGAAAGAAAAGCAGGGAAAACTTCATGCCAGCTGGTGGTTGTTGTGAGGCAAAACACAAAAAAATCTCTGTTATTTAATGTAACTGACACCATCACACCTTTACAAACCTGAGAACCTGCAGTTTTCATCCTAAACATTTATCTGTCTAATACCACATAACCAAAATTTAAAGATCCCCTGTAACATACAATCATTTAAATAATGCACACATTTAAGTTATGTATCAATTCACATTTATATTTTCAATGAGAAAGGAGAAAGAAAACAGCACTCACAAAAGTGAGACTGAGAGATAATCTGTGGAATAAATCAAAGCCGTCACTACAGTGCAAGGCCCACACTGGCATACTGTGAAAGAATCACAGCTGCTTGGACTAATATGTGTAAGTCGGAACAGCTGGCGGTATCAGTGATCACTCTGGTGCCATTTGATGGACATTTACCCCGAGTTCCCTGCAATACCAGGAGGGACTGCAGTGCGCATCGCAGTCATTAGTGTCAGTCAGTGTCAGACGACTTAATGACCATTAACACTTCAACTTCTTTTTTAGCATCTGTAATGCTGAATCATTTTTAAGAAACAAGGTCTGTGTCCTCACAAGCACGTGCTGTTTTAAAAGAGTGAACATAGCCTCTCAGTCTGGGAAGTAAAGTGGAAGTGGCTTAAACCTTTTAATGGCCAGCAGGGGGCAACACCTGTGGCTCTAAAAAGAAGACACATTGTATAGAAGTCTATAGGGGGGGGAACTAGCCTATTTTCACTTGATTTATTCTATCAGCAAATGTTTGTCTCATGTTTGTGGTCCCAGTCACTGATTTCAAGTCAGATTTATTACAACATGATGTTTCTTTAATAAATTATGAACCCATTAAGAGAAAAATAAATGACAAAGCAGAGAATAACCAGGTGTGGCTACCTTGTGACTGATAAGTTAATTATGCTCTCCGTTTGTCCAGCCAAATATGATCACTTTTGGCTCCAGAAACCGAGATGACAGCAGGAAAAATATTTCAGACTGACGGCAGCCCAGAGCAGGTATTCTATCTTCTCTTGAAAATGTTTAATCAGCAGCTCTCACCGCAGGAAGTGCTCGCGCACTTCATTCAGCATCTAGCTGGTGAACCACGGTGGTGGTGAAATTACAGTTAGAAGAGTAAATGGTGAATTAAAGGGAAGAAAACTTTCACTCGCTCAGCTATTCTGGGTCTGATGTTAGCGGGCACTGAGAAATCGATTTCCAATCAAACAGAGAGAAATAAGCTGGTCTGCCAAATCAGAGAAAGTACGAGTCGGAGCTGCGGTAGCCGTTCTGTTTATATCGCCACTAAACTGTCAAGTGAAGTATCATCATTACAAACACTGGTTCTCCTTTCTGCCTCAATCTCATGTAACTGAATCTACAGGATAACTAAAGCAAAAGAAATGACTTTGCCTTCGCTATCCAGTCTCCCTCCGTCAAAGGTGACTTTAACCAACTCTAAAGATGACCACTACATTGTCTAAATGCAGGTGCTGATGTGAAATCCCACCAAGAATGCACAACATTTAAATGAGACCAGACTGATATTAACTCTAGATGAAACTCAGACAGCAGAAAGCCACTTTAGCTCATTGTTTTCCTGCTCCTGCCCATTTCCATCATCTACTTAGGGTCCTAAGATAAATGACTCTTTAGTTCACCTCTTAGTCACCGTTTTCTTCACCATAACAACAGTATACAGCTGTAACATTCAGCTGAAGCATCTCCACATGTCATTACAAAAGATTTGGTGGGTTTGCCATCACTTGCGAGAAAAAGCACTGGCATATTTGAATCTATAAACCCTTCTCTGTCTAAGCTATAGAATTACCAGCTACGCAGCTTAGACATGGAATACTCTGCAGAAAGATCCGGACTTCAGCACGCTTGTATCGACTGAAAGAAAATGATGACGCTGGCATGTGTTTATTTTTAGTGAAAAGCCACCGGCATTTCTCATCGGCATTCATTGTCATGCTGTATATTCTGCATGTTACGCTGTATATGTTGCAGTTTTTATATTCATAGATAGCTGCTACCAGGTTTCTTCTGTATATTACATTATTCTCACTGAGACTTCCTGATGTCATAGATTTTAAAAATGTTTGTAAGCTGGTCATCAACAGCACCTCTGACGCTGATACATTGTCATCGTTTATGTAAAACTTATTGGGACGCGGCTAATGATTATTTCTGCAGTTAGTTAATCTGCTGTTTATTTTCTCTATTACTCAGCTGATCTATTAAAATGTCAGACACAAGTGAAGCATGGCCGCTAAACTTTCAGTTTACCCACGCAACACAGAGTTAAAATGCTGAATTTAAGCAGTGTTTACAAAACTGTTACCGGTCATCAGAATGACCAAACTGCAGATTAATTTTCTGTTGACTCTCTGACGTATAATCAGGCTCCCAAATTCTAATTTATTCTGCTCAAACACGAAATCTTAACCGCTGTGCCGCAGTAGATCCACCCAACAAACAGGCGTTGAATCCATTTGTGCAATTATGTAACTGGTTTTACTAAAACATCGAGGCAAAGGATGCTAAATCTTTCCCAAGCATTGTACTTGGTAATTAACCTGACTCCGAGTCTGATTATGAATTACACAGCGTCGTGTGAAGCTGCAGCGTGATGTTTGCTTGTTAGCCTGTGAAACATGCAGCCCGGCGCCTCTGAGGTTTGGTACAGTATGTGTGAGGCTACTGACCTTTGAGGAAAAGGTTGTTTCTGTTTGTGCACGTACCCAAACTCTGCAGCGGAGTCGAACAAAAGCAAATGACCATCAGATACAAAATGAGCCGCCTTCTTCTCTACGACCTTCGGTGTCGTTCATAGATTTGTGTTACAGCAGCTACCGCCATTGATGAACCCCCATAGCTGCTGTTCTTCTTATCTAGAAAAGGCCATGTTTTTGTTAACTGTGATAATCACTTTTGTTTTAATTAGAAAATAATCAGCAGTGGATAATTAGGATTGGAAAACAATATAATTCATTCGTTTGCATTTGTTACAAGTCACACAAATAGAAGGGGAATAAATAAGCATGTAGATGAGAAGAAAACAATTAAACTGAACTTTTAAAAGATTGTTATTTTTAAACAAACTATTCACAGATGAATAAAAACAATTCATTTACAGCTTATATTTCCTGCCCTGCAAAGCAGCTCTTTTTGTTTGTTTGTTTGTTTGTTTGTTTATACTGAATCTTGATGTCCTTACAAAGCTCCTGCTGCATGTTCCTCAGGCTATTCTTCTGTAGTCTGAAGATTACAAAGGCATCGGTGTAGATGTTGATGCTGCTGTGCCTAATCTGTTTGGCAACAAAGCAGGTCTCAAGGAAATGAATCGGAGACGTCGGTGGATGACAGAGAAGTGCCGTCTGCCAAAAGCTCTACTGCAGCTGCACGCTTCATTTAGCCAGGAACAGTTTTTACTTCAGTCAATCTGCTACACAGTCTTGGCAGCACATTTGTTCTTTTTTTTTTTTTTACTTTTAAACTAATGAAATATGCTCATATTTCTCTGTGAAAGAGGGAGGCAGAGAGATATTTAGGCCACTTTATTTAATTAGTCTTCAAAGCTGCAGCAGAACAGATTTTTGTCCAGAAATATACCCAATAAATCAGCAGTAAATAACTGAAGAGGAGAGACAGCTGAGTGGGGAACCCTGGCGCCGCTCGCTGAAGGTAGAACTCGAAGAAAACTGGTACTTAAATGCAAACATTCAAATTGTCTTTAATTTCTTTGCAGAAAACAAACTATAAGAACTAAGGCTAAACATATCTCCATGTGAGACTATTATGCCAAGAACATCCCAACAAATAACTACACGTGGCACTGAAACCACTTGCAGGTGATTCATTGCAAAGGCGCCTGCTAAATGTCTAAAGCAGGATATTGTATATTAGGTACCAAGTAAACAGGTAGTCCTTGAAGTATTGGAAGCAGGAAAAATGGCTTTTGACTAGAAAACTAAGCAAGTGCATTTATACTATGAATTGGTTAGTACTCACTAAAAGAAGACTAAGGAAGCCACAAAAGTGAAATGGTGCTATTGTCACGGCCACTCAAAGCTCACTTATATGAAAGGGGCGTGAACATACAAATAATCCCCAATACATGGCCAAAAAGCACCTGCAGTGAACACATGACCATCAGCTTTTTCTTTTATATCACGTGGAAGACCATGTGAGTGTGCATCAGTTACCTTTGGAAGAGAAGCCAAGCCAGGAAAGGCATCACTACAGGCAATGGTCTGCTGGAAAACACTGGGTCCTAGCTTTCTCTGACATCTGCCAGCTATCTAAACATTGGTGCAGCCCACATAGACCCTTTCAGTCTGATTATATGATGCCAGTGCCCTCTTTCAGCACGATAATGAGTCCTGCCTCACTGTAAACATAGCTCAACAATAGGTTGAGGAACAAAGATTTCTAGCTGGTGTTTACAGCTAGTTGGTACAAGGTTTCTCTGACCTTTTTTGATGATGGATGTGCGAGTTGTAGATAATGTTAGCCCTGCACATTAACCTCTGATTTCTGTTATGTGCAATTTTGAAACACAAAAGGATTATGGTCAGTGTAAACAAAGAGTGGAGAACCAAATAAAGAGATGTTCGATCTCTCTGTGTCAAAGGCACCCATTAATCTAGCTTTAGCACATAGGCTGCTGAATCCCCTCTCAATGAAATCCTGAACACAAGAACAGAGAAAGACATCTGGTTTATTAACCTTACTGTCAGAACAAAAACTGAGTGTTACGTCAGACTGGGGGAGCTTGAAGACCTTGTGCTATGGATGATTTGAGTACTCAATCTCTTTCTGCTCCAAAGCACTTTCAGTAGCATTCAAACAGTATGCTGCTTGATTGCAACATACATCAATGTCATGTCCTAATACAGTTGTGTGTGTTGGCACATTTGAACATTGATGGCACATTTTTGAGTGTCAGTGTGTTTTCTGCTCAGCAGTGAACCAGAATATGTGCATCGTTATTAATCAACACATAACCAACAATAGCAGACAACCAACACTTGAGCAACACAACCTACTTCACCTCTTTACTGTACTTGACAACTTACAACCTCAGTAGTTTAATATGCAAACGCTGAGATTTATGTGTCCTGTCTAGAATACAAATGACAAAGTCATTCAATATCACTCGGTTTTCTTTTGATAGCACAAAGGTACTTAGTCTCAAGGCTGGAAACAACACAGACTTTTAGACTGAGAGTTTTCCATTAACCGTTTTCATACTCTTGAAGCATCATGGTGCTCACACAGCAACTTCGTAGAACCCTTAACTGTGTGCACAGACACCAAGAACCCCTGTGGGCACGTGGGCTTGTTGGTCTAAGAGTATTTCTCGCATAGGGTTCGATAGGTCCTGGGTTCAAACCCCGGATGAGCCCCCTTCTGACACATCTCACTGAAATGTTAAATGTGATGTAGTACATTTGATTATTATTACAATTAAGGAGAAGTTCTTCATCAGATCTAAAATAACATATTCTGTTGCCCAGTTTTTGCTGTAAAGAGGCCTTAAAAGCAAAGATATGCATGAAATCAGCATTGTTTTCTGTTTTTCCAGTATCAGTTAATGGATAGAGAAAAAAACACTGTATACTGTTCTTGCTGTCCTTTAGGGTTGTCTGTGTGTATAAAATCAGTGAGTGCAGCTTTAACTTTACCATTTAAAAGAAGAAAAAAAATGAGATGGTGAAAAACCACCAAGGGAGGAGAGGATGAAGAGATGGAAGGGGTGGATTTATGCTACAAAGTGGTTTAACTGCTCCATGAGGACTAATGAAGCTAAAGTGCACCACAGGGACACAGGTGGGAGAGGAAAGTGTGGGAGCAGGGAGGGCTGATGTAGGACTTCACTGGCACAGCCCGGGAGACGTTACAATAAACACAAAGATCGCTTAATGGAGGATTTTCTCAATAGTCTCTAAAAGGCCAACACTTTGCAAACGTTTATGATATAAACGACTCTTTAATTAGACCAACAAACTAAGGAGGGTGCATTTTATAAGCCTATCACCTCAGCTTACACAAGCTTGTCACTTAACAGGTGCTGTAATGATGAAAGCACAGCAGCTTTACTATGAACAGGGTTTTACATCCAGGACTGTGTGTGTTCCTTACCTGCACATAAATAAATAAATAAATAAAACAGTTCTCTTAACAGGTTTAACCTTGAAGCTTACAACTGGCCATTAGTGGACATTTGGTTGTGTGGATGAACTCTCTAATGTATTTATCACTCTGTTATGTCAAGGATTTTCTTCATGCCCGCTAGCCGTCTCTCTAATAACTTGTCACAAAGTTGAGATGAATTTAATTTGGTTTCCATTCACTTCATGATGTTTTTTGCCTACATTGATGTTCTCTAGTCTGTTAGTCTCCTCCTGAGGATGCCCCTTGAGCCTGATATTAGGCAAAATTGTCAACTCATACACAGCGTTTCCTTCCTCAGTCTGACATTGCCTCCACTCTGACTGATACCCATGGGAGATGGGAACAATATATTGTCTTGTATCTAATGTCATCATAAGTTAACATTGACTGTAGGAATGCCAACATACTGAGTTTTAAGACTGAACTGTGGTGATGTAAAAGCAGTTCAGCATTCTTCTCAATTTGTACAGCAGCAGTGCTTCAGGCCCACTGAAAACAAACAAGCACAAGACGATTAAAATCACTGTGACAGCATACCGCTTGACAAGAGAGTTAGCCCATGGTGCTAGTAAGTACCCAAATAGCCAATATAGAATTGACTTTTTACATATTTAAGTATACAAAGCAAGAAAGGAAGGAAGCAAGGCTTGGCTCGTGTGAAATCTGAAAAGTGCTCTTGAGTGGACTCCTACCGCACAAACAGATTTTCCCTTTTGAAACAATAAAGAGAACATTAAATCTTGATGATATCACAGAAGCTATCGGTCTAATATCCCTAAAGTGGAAAAAGGAGAGACACTTAAGAGAAGGAATCACGGTAATTTATGGAAAATGGAAAGAAAAGGAAGAAGAACAAGGGAAGGTCAGGCTTAAGTGTCACCATGAAGTCAGGGGTGGGAAAGAAGGCAGAAAGGGAACAAAAAGGTAAGAGTAATGTGAAGGTGACCAACCGGGCAGAAAAGAGGAAGCTACACTTGAACACAAATACACACACACACACTCTAGCATAAACACACACACACACACAGTCTGTCTAAGGAAGGTAGGTATTGTGAGACCCTGCAACAATAGGTCCTGACAGCTCTCTCTGGCAGACCATCGCCTGTCTCCTGCTATCGCAAAGGGGGACTGGGTGTGTGTTTCTGTGTGTGTGTGTGTGCGTGCGTGCGTGCGTGAATGTGTGTGTGTTTGTGTGAGGTGACACGCGGACTGTGACAATGATCCGAAGTGAAGTCTGGAGTCTGACTCACCTCCGCTTCAGTGGCGGACGCTCTGAGCCGACACCAAACACTAAGGGAGTCCTGCTCACTACGACTCGTCGGTCGCGGTAATACCTTCATCCATCCATCCGTTCATTCTTCTGTCTGACTGCGTCTGTGCGAGCGTGCGTGTTTAGTATTTTATTAGACGTCCGGGCCACCCCAAATTCCCCAGAGGACCTGGAGGTTTCCATGTGGTACATGATGCCTCTCATAAGGACAAACCTCACAAACCTCACCTTACATGTAGTAAATATAATGTAGTGTATTAAAAACAGCCAAAGTGGTTATTTTCTGTTCATTTAAAACACATTAATTGTACTTGTTTCATGACTGACAAACAACTATTGCATTTCATTTAGTACTAAAATTGTTTCGTCTATATCTGATTTAAATATTTGACATAAATATTTTTGTGTTCTTTTTTTTCTATTTACATTTCCTCCATGCAGTTGCTTGGAAAAAATACATAAACATCTCTATTTAAAGCTGCTAATAAAAGATAATAACCTAGCAAGTCATCCATGATACGAGGTCGTACAGGTATAAGATGCAGGTATATTATTCACAGATGGTATACAAGATGGACACTGTGATGTCACCCATTGTTCAGTGAGGTTATGAAGCCTTGATAATTCTCACCATTACCTTCTCTCTTTTTTTTAAAACTAGATGTGACGAGTAACATGTGGGATATATACTTATTAACAACTTTCCAACCACATGTTCTTAACTGAGAGCATATCATCGATATGATTTTAGGTTGGGTTTTTTTTACGAATTTAGGTTTAAGGTATTTCCACATTGGCTTCCCTTTTCCAACCTGGAAGCTACGTCCATCGTTTTTACTGCGTGAACAGACAATAAACCATATTAATAACAGTGCTACTGTATCTGTTGCCAAAATGAGTCCTAAAAATCTAAAGATTTGGTTAGTTTGTTTTTTTTCTTTTCATCTTCATTTTCATTCAGAGTGCAAAACCATTGAGATTAAGAAGAGACTGTCTTGGGCCCACAACGGTAGAAAGAAACTGAGAGACACTGCATGTTAATAGGCTACCAACTTGTCGGTCAAGATAAAGCATACCCAGGTTTATAATCCGTCTGGTCACTGACTGGGTCCAGTGGAGTCAGCCCCTGCTGGTCATTAGAAAAAACACAGATTAACGGCGCGTTCTCATTGGCTTGGCTTTTCAGACATCAAAGCTACTTTTGTTAAACGAATTTTCTAAATTAAATAACAACTAAGGAATAATTTTTTTAGGTATGGAAGCAACAACACCTACAAAGTTTGATGACATTGTCCCAAATATTTCAGTTTAAAAATCTCAGCTTTTATCAGCCACATTAGGCCTTAAAAGGCTTGACTTGGTGTTAGTCTGGCTGCCAGTTCTAAAAACTGATGAAGTGTCCCAAGTATTTAACCTCTAGTGGGGCTGTCCCCTTGGAGGTTATCCTGCAAGTCTACCACCCACCCTGTAATCATGTGAGTTGTTCAGGGTCACATGAGCCAAAGTGTGAATTAAGGCGTGGCCATTACTGTCACAGGTGTGAATCTTCACCATCATGTGAGTTATTAAGATTACATGTGTCAAGGTGTGAGTGGCGTTTGAATCACCTGGGAAGACCATATATGATAGATAATGTTGTAGGCCGCCACCTCTGTGACGGGAATGATCCATGACTTAATTCCCACCTTGGTTTATGTGTTTAAGTTCTTAAGACTACCATGACCTCGATGACTGGGAACCTGCACAGCCACCTGTGCGTCACCTGTACTGTACACACCTTGGTATGAGGAGTATGCTTTATACTGAGCTCTCCGGTGTCTTTTAAGGGTTGTGGATTCTGCACTTGTAGACTTTCATTCATGTTTGTAAAATATCTATTTCTTGTTTTATTACTTCTGAGATGTTTTCCTTGATTTTGATTGCTTTATCCTCATGAGATTTCAACAGTGTCCCAGCTGCTGTAAGCAGTGCTTGCTTGAAATGTAGACTGCATAAATCTGCAGCTGTTCAGTTATTGTGTTTGACAGCAGCCTTGTTTTTACAGCCAGAGACTCATTTTAAAGGCTTGTGTGATAATTTCAGGTCATTGTAGGTCTCTGTCCTCTTGGAGCTTTTAAATTATTCTGTGTGAGATGTTCAACGATGTAGTCACAGTGAGTAACACACAAGTCTGCGTCCAGTTACAAGAGTGCAATCCGATTTTATCTTTTACAATCTCTTAGCCGCTAAAGACAATTTCACACACAAGAGAGAAAATGAACTTAGAGTAAATTTGTCTTCATAAGTTGAGCCCACTGTTCCTGGAGGCAAACTTTGATTTTTTTTCTTAAACTCCTAAAAATAGCATCTCAAATTTTTCCAAGAAAGCAGTTTAAGGCAACTCAAGGTCCAGGCTGATGGCTGAGCAGTTTGGGAGGTTTTATGAAACAAAGGCGTGCTTTCTGGTGTTAACTGTAATGAAGAGAACTCAGGAAATTTATTTTAGTTTTGTTGTTTTTTTGTGTTCCCAGCTTTAGTGGTGCCATTTCAAGGAAAGCAGGATTTTTTTTTTCCTAAATCTGGAATTTCTTTTTGGCAGGTGGCTACACACATCAGCAAGATGATAACAATGACTTCATAGTGACCATCTAATGAACAGTGTCTGACTAAATCAACTCACAGCTAGGGTTTGTGCTGTGGTGGCTCTCAGCAAGAAGATTTTATTTTATTTAACCTTAGTTTAACCGTACGTAACACAATAGGCCAGTAGGGTACACTCGGATTAGAGTGACAAAAATGTTGTCATCAGACAGTGAGCCCGAGGATCCGTGCGGATTTCTGCATGCCTGCTAGTTTTTTGTGAATGTGCCGACTCATCTGTGGACAGTTTGCATTACAATGCACCGATTACACATGAGCATCTCATGTGCTCTTCTCTGAATGTCATTTCATGAGAATACTGTTCTACAAAGTTAAAAAAAAATCCTGCATACCCAAAAAAAGAATCATCAAGAGGACTGCAAATCATGCCAGTTGTCTATAAGTGTTCATAGAGTTTTAGGGAGCTTGCTCAGTATGACTTTGTGCATTAAAGTATAACAGTCCTGGTATGTCCTTAGACTTAATGAAGGTCAAGAAACCAGATTGCAAAGTACACAGTGATGTAAAGCGCCGCCGCAGACAGAGTCTAGACAACAAAGTGTGGAAGAGGCAGCATGCATGCATGCAAACAATATCCCCATAATCAAGAACCTTTATGAACGTAGCTGTTCTTCCTGTGCCTGTGTGGGTCCACCCAGGGTACTCCTTGGTTGTAGATGTGAATGTTTGGCCCTGTGATAAACTTGGAGCCTGCCCAGGATGTACACCCCCTCTCACCCGATGTCAGCTGAAGTAGGTTCAACACCTGAACCTGAACTAGAGCTGTGGTTGGGAAAATACATGACTTCAAAATATATGGACATTTCACTCTGACCCTGTCCAAAAACCTCTCCATAAAATTTCTCTGTGAAGAAAAAACCCTGGAAAGTTCTTTCCCATTTCAACTTCCCCGACTGCAAAGCCAGATTTGTAAAGAGATGGCTTCCCCACCATATAAACGGAACTGGCATGCTCTCCAACTGTCCAAACGGCTTGGTTACTTATGTGAGCTGAAACTTGAAATGTGGGGCTGTCACCCCACATAAGTAACATAATGCTCTTATAGCTGAATGGGAGCAAATCCCTGGTGGACATCATGATGTTTGCGTTTCTGTTCACTCCCAAACCCATTGTTTTTGTGCTACACCTGTGTCTGATCATCTACCTCACTGTGAATAGGCCCGCTTGCAATCTAAGCATCTGTGCCTACTGGGAGTGTTGAATGAGTGTTGAAATTTCTTCTCTGCTTATCCTTTATTGGAAAACTTTAATTTTTTTCTCTTTTCCTGAGAAATCATCTCAGTAGGAAGGCTGAAATGGTTATATCAGCAGATCTATTCACATTATAACTTAGATCAGTTCTAGATAATGTGGTCTAAAAGTCGTCCATATTTCAGGATCTATTTCTCTTTCTCTCTTTGCCTTACAGCTCAGACGCTCCTGGGAAATCCGTCAAACACATTATTGACTGGTCACCTCATCCATGTATCTGTCACCCTTTGACTCTGCAGCAAGATCACACAATCTATCAAATGTGTGCATTTGTGTTTTTCTATGCACGCACACACACACACACCGCTTAGTGCACAGAGCATTCGTCAGTCGGTCTGTCAACAGAGGTATCAAAAAGTCAATATTTTAGTGTAGGGGAGGGATGAGGGCTTTCCTGTGTAAGGTGATACCTCAAACACACCTGACAGAAGAACAAACACAAGGGAGTGTTTAACAGTTTAAAGACCTCTTTGTGTTCATTCGCAGGTTCATAATTTTATTTTCAGGGTCCAATGGAAGGTTTAATGTCCACAAAACACATCACGTTTGCATTTGCGCATCACCTCTCTTCACCCGTTGTCACTTTAGCGCCCCACTTCCAAAAAGGCCCACTCTGCTGTGACTGGTTAGCTGCCAACAAATCCCAGAGGTCATTCACATTTGAGCCAGAATCTGAGGTCACCGTTACAAAATGCAACATGTTTTCATGCAGTGAAACGCAATTACTTCCCACGTCCCTAGTGTTCACATCCGTACCATCTGGGGATGTTAACACAAAAGTTAACAAAGATGCACTATTGTGCTGTTGTGTGGCACAAAACGTACGTCCTTGTTCTTGTCTCTTGGTTTCCAATCATTCTTAAAGTTTGAACAATATCTGATTACTTAATTTCAGCATCCACACAGATCTCTGTTTATTCTGATTAATACTCAAGTCTCACTAATTAAGGACATTTATTCACCAACTCAACAAGTGTCGCATATTTACCAAACTTAAAAATATCCTTTTCATAGGGGATTTCATTGAACTTTGAATATAATTCAAATAAATAAATAAAAATAGGTGGTTGTGGAACTTACATTGTAATGGAGAAGAGCAGAGGCAGACAGAAAACACACATAATCACACCAAAAAGAGGAATGACAATCGTTTGACGATCTGGAAACAGGGCAGCCAATACGATTAGCAGACCTTGTTAGGGTACCTGGGTCGTTGACGCAGTGTTTTGTGTCTTGTGGTTCTTTGAGTCTTGTTTATTTATTAGGTTCTTGGTGTATTTTATATTTCCTAGGCCAGTATGATTATACTCTTGAGTTTATTCTGTATTTCTAGTCTTGGTCTTGCCTCTGTGTTTCCTCCTCTGTTAGGTCAGTCTTGTCTTCATGTGCATCTGTCTGTTCCCTCTAGTCACGTCTCTGTGTACTTCCTGTTTTACTTTGATAGTCTCCCATCGGTGTGCGTCATGTTCTGTTTTGCTCTCCCCCGTCTCGTCTGTGTAATTAGTGCCAGCTGTGTTTCCCAGGTGTTTCCTCTTTGCCCTGTTCCCCTCTTGTATTTAGTGTCCACGTCTTCCTCTGTTCGTCGTCACGTTCTCCCTCATTCCTCGCTGTGTGTTTTGCCTGCTTGTCTAACCCTAGTTTAGTGTATATTTCCAGTTTATTTTGTATTCATAGCTACCAGCAATAAAGCTGAGTTTTTAAGTTCATCTTTGCCTCTGCGAGTCTGCAGAGGCAAATGTTTGCACTCAGCAGACATGACAGACCTACAGAAACCTTATAATAGTTTGTAGTTCCTCTAAATATTGCTAGTTTTCTGTCATCCTGGCCTAAGGTGAACTACTGTATATAAGTTTGGAGTTTTAACTAAAATTAAAATCTGATTAATTGCCCAGCTTATGGCCTATGAGTAAAGCGAATGGTAATGTAAGCCATCAGTCAGCCAGCTATGGTAAAGACTAAGAATTTTCTTGTTGAGGGGACACAGTAATGAAAAACAAAAGAAATCTACTGCAGCTTCACTTCTTCAGCCAACAACTGAACAGTTAGCTTAGAGGAAATAATGGAATATAAAAAGTCAAGAAGCTCTAATAATTACAAAAATGAGAGTAGTGTTAAAATTAAGTTGACTTTTCAAAAAATATATCTATCTATCTATCTATATATATATATATATATATATATATATATATACAGAGAGAGAGAGAGAGCGAGATCTACATAACAATACTATACTAATACTTGACTGATATCTTTATCAGTGCACAAGCATCTTTGGGTTGTCTGTACCACACAGCAAGGCATATCATTTGTCAGATAATTCCATTAAATGGCATTTTAGCTCCAAAACTAATGAATGACATCCCTCATTTATATACAGTCTATGGCTGATACCTGCTAACAACACACAGCAGACACAAACCCTCTGAACCTCCTTGTCAGAGGTAATAAGTGATAAACAGACCAGACAATATGACTAACGGAGACACTCCGTGCTATCAAAGTATGTGGAGAGCCAACAGATAAGCTTTAGTGCTTGTCTTGATGGTGTTTTTTTTTGCATAAAAGGACAATGTGTGCTGGGACAGACTCCAGCCTAAACCTGTGACCTTGGAGAGGGGTAAGTGGGTTGATACAATTAATTAAGAAATGTCTGAGGACGCTTTTGGCTGCTGAAGTCTGCAGCAGAGCTATATAAGATCTCTCTTTTACATGTGTGCTGGGATCTTTGTGATATGTATAAATTATGTTTAAATTACATCATTTGAGCTTTAATCACATATTTCTGCTGCAATAAAATGTAATATTTTCTCAATTCAGGTCAAACTGACCTCTTTAATGTGCATAAAACTACAGCGACAAATGTGAGTGGTGCGCAGTTTACTGACGTCACCTTTTTCAGCATTGGAATTCAAGCTGTTGTCTCTGGATGCCATTTATAAATTGTGAAATTGCCCAGTGCCGCTTTTACTTCCTTTCCAAGCTGCTCGTCACATCTAAAATTCATCTGGCATGGCAGCTTCGGGCTACCGTGTTGAGGACCAGGAGCAGGAATGTAGCCACGGAGCCACTGTGATGCTGATTTAGTTGAGAAAACTGAGAAACGGGCGAGTCAGAAAAAGACGAGCCCGAAGGAGGCATCACCTTCGTTTTCCATTAGTGGCCTGAATCGATCTGGCTAAAAATAAAACCAGCAGGACTCCACTGTGATCCCACTGCATTCACAGATGACCGCACAGGCCAAGTGTCACATCAGATGCCACTTGCATTACCCAACCTGGGTGTATTTATGTGGAAATCGAGCCGCTGTCTGCCAAACACCGAGTCTGCTCTCTACTCTCGGTCAGAGCGTCTCACTCTGTCGTTGTTTGCTGCCAGATGAAACAAAGAAACGAAAGCAGAGTAACGGATCACATAATGTCTCAGGTTGCACCAGCGTGGACAAACAGAAGACTGTAAATGTATAGATTCCAGGATTAATATCCCTGTAATATTGATATACACACTGGAAATATGACGGTAAATCTGTTATGTGATCATTGCACACAAATCACCAAGCTAGATTTCATGAAACTTTGTGGAAAAGAGGTCCACACGCAGCATAAGACACCTTTGAACTTCAGAGCCGAAGGATCCTTTCTTTACAACTGCAGAATAAAACAGCGGCCTTTGCAGAGAGATGCGGTCCCTGATTGCCACGGTAGTTATCAAATTTCCAGACCGACATGCCATTAAATGTTTCTAATTCCGCAGCAAACCTCAGTAACACTGCAATGTTACTGCTCACTGAGCCGACCAATGCTCCATCGTGACCATGCTGAAGCAGTAAAATCTGTTAATTAAGGGCTTCACAGTGGAAACGTGAGCAAAATATTCATGATGCTCACTCAGAGGTGACTCGGTCTCTGAAATCTCTACATTTTTGTTTCCACAGCTCTGCTCATTAAAAGTGTTCAAATGAATTGAACTCTTTACTAATAATGCTGATCTCTGTAAACCAATTCTGGATATGAATATGAAAGGCAGCGTACCCTTTGCTATCTATCTTCTGAGTTCTGTTGACCAATCACGTTTGATCAGGCTTTGGTAGCATGCAGGTAAAAAGTCCATGTGTAAAGAAAAAAGAGAGAGAAATTCCAAGCTTGGCCTTATAAAAGCTAGTTTTAATTACGCTATCCACTGATTGGTGGCTTCATCTTACTATAATGAGAGAATGTTTGTATTATCGTCAACCTGTATCTCCTCCAAACTGAACTAAACTTTACACAGACATCGTTACACATGCACCGATTACTAGCATCTATATGGGCTTTTTAAAAAAAAATGTATTATAAAGTTCCCAGTTCTTTTGATTTTGGTGTTTGTCATCCCCCTCTGAATGCAACTTTTTAGTTTATTTCAAGGTCAATGTACGTTGCCAACTTAACAGTCTTAAAAAAATTTTGCTATGAAATTTTATGGAATGAAGAATTTGAAAAACCACTTCAGACCTGATATATAATTATACAATATAATTAGTAGATTCAAATTTTATACCAATAATCTAAACATCTGAATTAAAAAACAACTAAAGCTGTAAACTAAATGTAGTGCAGCCACCCTGTGCCCTCCTTTAGGCTCACCCCTGAATGCTGCAGGCATAACTGCTAGAGAAAAAGAGAGAGAGAAGACATGTGCATCAAAGTCTACAAGAAATCTATGAAACGTAAAGATAGTGACAGACTAAAAACACGCTTTAATCTGAGCAAACAGCACAGCAGCAGCTAAGAAGACTCTTCTTTACCTTTGTGCTTGCTGATGTGGTTGTTTCATAAAGGACTCTTATTGGCTTTTTACTCACAAAGCTTTTGTGATCACAGTAACTTGCGCTTCTGTTGCTCACTCTTTAAAACATCTTCTTTGACTGGGTTCGTAGTCATGGTACCACCTCCACATTTTATAGTGTGCATGCATCTGCCTTTAGTCATAAATGTGAATGAAACTCTTGTACTGTTTAGCCCTGCACAACCTTCACAAGTCTTCTTCCTACTGTTTTGCGGGCCACTAACATGAGTCTCTTTATTTTGTTAGCTCTGTAATGTAAAAACAAGCTGCCAACAAAGAAAAAACATCTGATAACCTTTAGCTACAGTTTAGCTTTTATAATTAGCATTTTAAAACGATCCATTTTTGGAAACAATGACAGTGATAGAGAAATCTTGGCCCGGATGGAGGCTATTGGCTACAGACAGTGGAGTAGTTAACCGGTTCCCAAATCGAACCTAATTTAACAGATTCGGGATCTTGTTCCCTTTGTTAAGTCTGACTGAATGACCAAAGCAGGTAAAGCAGTTTCAGAGCAATGCAGATCAAAAACATCAACAAAAGAAATTAGATATTGCACTTGAGCGGGGTTTTAAATATTGGACTCTGATCATTTTTCCCCCCTTTTCTCTAACTTCCAAGTAACAGAAATACAAACAGTAAATGTACTAACTGCACACACACGAGCTGTAAGCCAGCTGGCAGTGCATGCTGATAGGAAGAGTGTTGCCGTGTGTGGAGTCTCAGCTCAGTCTCAACCTCAAACTATGGCTGCCAACTCTGGCACTTTCATGCACCAGCTCACACTCACAGTAAGTATGAGGGAACTGCAAAGCCACTCCATAATGGAAAACCACAGATCCGTGGATTATATAGATCTCCTCGAAGTGCATCATCTGGCATACATCTGCACTTCATTTCAGCACTGACAGAGGACACCTTTCACATATTTCCAGTTCTGCCCATTAACATTTTTTTTTTAAAATCCTGCTGCATCAAAATGTTAATTGGCAAAATGCAAACTTTCTAAAGCTCTGTCTCTCTCTCTCTTCAGTTTACCCAGGTTTCATGCTGCCTTTGCCCAGATTTTAACAATCTCCTCGAACTCACGAGATGGGATTGAAAAATTCAGAGTATTTCTAAACTGTCCTGAGACCTGAGGAGGGGACATTTGACACAAAGAGACAGTGGTAAGTGCATCAGGATTTTTTTTACGACCGTACGAAAACAATGACTCACAACCAAACTTTGTCTTCATCTCTAACATTAAGTTCAAGTTTAAGGGCCACTGTTGTGACAGGGGAGGAGATCCAGCATACATGGAATTAGCAGATCTAAAAATGACAGGAGCACTGGGAGTGGTCTGGAGCTTCTCAAGGGGAAAACCTTTAAGGGATTGGTGCCAGATTTACATCACATTTAGTTTTATTTTTCATGCCCTAGGTACAAATACATTTTGATTGCACCTTTTATGTAACTTTCTGAAAACCCTCAAAAAATTGTGGAATCGCATCACTTCTGTTTTCTTTGCATGAAAAGAAACTTTTTTTTTCTTTAATAGTTATTCTGGCTTCATAAACATACATAAAAAAACTGAATTCTGTTAGTTTAATTAATGGATTTTTTTTCCTATTTCCATCTCCCCTTGCTAATTCATGATTCATCATCAATATCACTTCATGTGAAACGCAGTACACAAGTTTCTCTTTGTTCTCTTTAACTCATCATAACCTTGTTTTCTTTTGTTTAACTATTAGTGCTGGTTTTAATTTGGCTTTTCTGAATAAGAATCTGAATTTCATTCAGCCAGTTTGTTACAGTTCTGTCACAAACTCTGATTCCTGTTTCTGCACTTTTCTTTTGCTGTGTATTTTCAGGTCATATTTATTCAATTTTTATGTCCAGACTTTTTGCCCATGTGTTTTGCTTTTATAACCTTCTCACTTTTTTTCCATGTGGTGAAAATTTCAGACAAAGCTCACTAGAAACAACTGAAATCTTTTCTTGGATTTCCTACTTGAAAGATTTGTGTAATCCTTTCCATTGTTTCAGCTGGCAGCCCTCTTGTTGGGGCCATGCTTTCCTTTAATCAGTCAGGTGCAACCACTCAGTGAGGCCTCATGACACTTTCTTTTATCTGCAGACCTTTTTGGATATTATGCTTTGCCCGGGTACTTGTTTGCATATTACAAGGTGATTCAATATATGTCCCTCTGCTTGATATAATTACGTTTTGTGGATGTTTCTTGAAGCCAAAATGTTGAGCTATTAAACAAAAATAATTTTGTGTTATATCTGTGGTTTGATTAAAGTAAAACAGGTGATTCAACATCCTCCAAGTGTGGTGATTTTATCATTTTTGCCAGGTGTTGTAGCAGTTACTGCAGATGCTCTGCAATGTTAATGCTAAATTGGTGTTGCTTTGTCTGTGCAGGTATTGTTCAGTGGGTTTAGGAAAGTTTCCAGCAGAAAAAAGATGCTTCCATCTTTTTCTTGCAAGAGCAAAAATTACTGCAGTGATATAAAAGCAGGAAGGGTGAAAAGAAGAATGGCTTTAAAAGTTAAAAGACATGATACTTTGACACCCTTACATCTGATCACTATGAACTAATCATTCATCAAAGTGTTTATCTGTAAATACATACTGTGACAGGAAAGCACCAATACAAGCAAAATCACAAATTTTTGCAGTGCTCAAAACAAAAAGTGCCAGAAGATATGCTCGCTCTGCCTCGATGTGATGGCGACCAGCACCTGTGAAATTCAGTTTCCTGCATCCAGCTCCAAGTGCACTTCACTGTCAGTGCAATTATTGTAAACAAGAAAGGAGTAACAGTGAAATGCATCCAGCCTTAAACAGTCTCTGTTCTGCTCTGCCTTTTGTCAGCCTCTGGTCTGGATTTGGGTGGAGATCTGCTGGATCAAGAAAGAAGCTGCTTCGAGCTGTTCCTCCCATCACAAAGGCTCAGGCCTTCTGAATTTGTCATGATGGCAGATGGTGGACGAAATGAAAGGCCAAAAATAACCAACATGTTTGATCTCTTTTGGAAAGTAGAAGGTGAAAGTAACATGTCTGCTTTTGCCTTTTTTTCACTTTGAATTTCGAGGCATTATCAGTAATTTGACACGGCTCAGAGGCAACTCTCTTTCACGTCATCCACACATTTGCTGCTAAAATGCATCACAAACTACAAGTCAAAGCATCAGCCAACACTGTCCCATTTACAACTTCAAAAACTGGCATTTGCCGTCCAAAATGGGTCCACGACTCAGTGGCCGCTCTTTGTAGCTGGAAATCAGACGTGTGAGTAAATATTTATTCAGTGTTATGCTGCAGTGATGAAAGTGGTTTAACAAACTCTTACCTCGAACAAACGTCCTGATTAAGAAAATCTTTTAACTGCACTTTAAAGGATACCTTAAAGCACCTCCTCTTCAAGGAAACCACTTTTTAATCCTTCCATTATTACCTATTTTAAGAGTATTTCTAAACCATTACACCACCACCACCGGACTGCACCGCTGATATGAGACGGAATGGATCCATTGTTCTTGCCAAATTCAAACATCACAGCAGAAATTGAGATTAATCGGATCAGGCAACATTTTTCAAATCTTCTATAAACTCTAGTCTCTGTTTCCTGTTCTTGGCTAACAGGAGAGGCATCTGATATGCTCTTCTGCTGCTATAGCAACCGCTTCAACTTCCTATCAGCAATCTGGCCATTTTCCTCTGACCTCTGAATTTCTCTTTTTCAGACTAGTCTCTGTAAACCTAGATGGCTGTGTGGGAAAATTCCAGTACATCAGTAGTTTCTGAAAAACTCAAATCAGCCCACCTGACAACAACAATCATGTCACACATGAAATCGCCTTTCTTCTCCATTCTGATGCTAAATTTGAACTCCTGGAGGTCATTTTGACCATGTATATGTGTCTAAATGCACTCAGTTGCTGTCATGTGAATAACTTTGCATTACCAAATAGCTGAACAGTTGTTAGAGGCCATTTATCTAGATTTTAGCTGCATGTATTGGCATTAATGTACTGCAACATGTTAGAAATACTAATTAATTAGAATTTCTCTTTTGGATTGTGTTTCATAGCAGCCTTCTCTGCATATAGTGGATCTTTTATTGAGGAAGGCACCATTGATGTGAAGTAGGTAGTAAAGTCTAATGCTTAAACAGGTTGATTAAGTTTTTAACTATTTTTTTTTTGTCATTTAAACAATCCCTGAAAATAAGGGCTCAGCACAAAAGTGATTTTTATTCGTTTTCAAGACTTTTTCCACAGCCTTGATCCAACTCACCAGCATCTGTGAGAGTCTCTGCACTGCAAAAGCTTGGTTTGAATGTCTCTCTTAAAGGCTTAAATTAAAGAATTTAGTGAAATGTTTCCTTCAAACCAGTGTATTTAGCCTTAGCCTAACTCTGCCAAGCCAGTTTGCTGCTTTTGATTTCGTTTTCCATGTAAAGTGGTCTTAAATCTACTGTGGTGACAATTTATGGACATGAAGCGCATCAGGCAGACGACGCCTCGATCCTCTGATCTGAAATCGATTTTATTAGTGCGAGTTTCTGCAGAACGTCTTTCTGGGCCTGATTGGAAAGTGTGGATATAGAGATCCTGCTGTATGCCTGAAAGCCTTTCTGTGTGACTGTCCTGCTGTCTGAGTGATGACTGTTAAACATCAGCTCTAGTGTTACTGGAGGATAATTGAGTGTAATGACAGGCGGTGACGCTTTGGTTAAATGGCACTCTGCAGGAAACACACAGCTGAGTGATGAAAGGCTTAAGCACGATGATACTGCGGCCTCATGTCTTATTTTCTTTTCTGCAGATCACCTGACAGAAGCTCAGAGTCAAGGGTGAAAAGTGAATGTGACACAAGAAACACAGAGAGCAAGCTGTTGACCCATATTTACTGTAACATTTCCCTCCCCTCCCTCCCTCCATCTCTGATTGACCTCCCTCTTTTACCCCGGATCTATTTTTAGCAGCCACCGCTCTCACTCAGGCCTAATATAAGAATAGATGTTCCTCACAAGTAACGCAGCAGGAAATATTCTGCAGGCAATAATTTGGAGGGAGGGGAGGGCTGTCCAATCACCCTGACCGATTTAACAAGCTCTGTCATGCAGCGTGTCTCTTCTAGGTCCCATCACTTTTCATTCAACCCTCCGGTCTGATTTTTAGAAGCATTCTGATCCTTTAAAGAAAATAAATAATGTGATACGACAGTAAAACTGCCTGATGGTGTTCATAATGGAGCTCTTAGAAGACTGTTTTTGCCTGCTTTGATGCAGCGTTTGCTTTTTTGTTGTTGTTTTTTTTGCTGTCCTTTGTGGGCTCCATTATTATTGTTAGTATTATACACAGTAATACCTATGAGGTGGTAAGCATTGTTGGGTAACCTTATTTTAAAAGTTAACTTGTTGCATTGCAAGATTCCTGCCATTAAAAACTAATCAACTACATTATAGCAGTAACTACTCAAAAAGTAACTCATTAGAGCACTTTTGAATGATCAAAAATAAGCAAAAGTTCACATGTACAGTCAGAGAAATCAAGTTTTCATGGAGTTCTGTGCAGTTCTGTGAAAGCTAAGTCCACCCTTACCGCCTCCAAAGGAAAGAAGAGGGTAGGTAGAAGCCTGGTACTGCTAATTAAATGCACTAAATTAACTGATCATCAGCAAGTGTGACGACTTCTATAAAAGCAGACATTTTGGCAGCGTGTTCGTCTGGAGTATTTAGGTGTGCATTAACACAATGCCACAATCTTCCCTGACGTGGAAGTCCCAGCAAATTCAATCCAAGGTCAGACCATGCAATGCTCAGAGAAACTGCAGAAACATTTCACACTCCACAGGCTAAAGTTAGTTAAATTCATGACCGTGCAATTAGAAAAAGACTGAAAAATGTGGCTTGTTTCAAAGGGTTTTCAGGGGAAAGCCTCTTATCTCTAAAAACAACAATGCTGCTCAATTAAGGATTGCAAAGTTACATCCGAACAAAGCACACGATTTCTGGAACAAAGCTCTTCGGACAGACGGAGACTGAACCAAAGTGCTGATGTTTGGTCGTAATGTAAAGCACCACAACTGGAGAAAAACAAAAAACACACAGCACAAACACCTCATGTCAGGTTGTCAGCAGTTGTGCTTATTTTGCAGCCACAGGACGTGGGCAACTCACAGTGATTGCGTCAACCATTAACTGCTGTGTGTACCAGAGTATTCTAGTGAGGCCATCTGTATGATGGCTAAAACGTGGCTGAAACTAAATCATACACCAGGACAATGATCCCAAGCAAAGCAGAAAATATGCAACAGAATGGCTGAAAAAGTAAAGAATCAAGGTGTTGTGCTGACCCAGTCAAAGTGTAGACTGCAACCTCATTGAAATGCTGCAGCAGGACCTTAAGACCTCATAAACGAATGTCCACAGACCTCAATGAACCTTAGAACTGCGTTCTAAGAGACTGAAAGTCAAACAGAAAACAATCACTTCAAGCCATTGCTGCTAAAAGTGAGTGCAAGCTATTAAATTATGTGATGCACTTAGAAAAATGACTAGTTTGACAATGAACTGGACCCCTATAACATTTTTCAGGCATCTGTCTGATTGGGGAAAAACTGTACCCGTCTCTGACTGAGTGACAAAGTACAACTGAATAATTAATTCAAAAGTACTGTATGTAGATCTCAGCATATAAATGGAATGGAATAGTAACAGTGAGCAAAGGATGGGGAGTTCATTGTATATCACATTTTCTTATGGCTTTTGACAGTGGACTCATTTCTGTGCATGTCCTGCTAGACCGCAGTGCAGCATTCGATAGTTTTGACCAAAATATCTTATTAGAGAGATTAGAACATCCCATAGTTATTAAAGATTCTGTTCTGCAGTGTTTTTAATAACATTTATCTAAAAGACTCCATCTGGGGAATGTTCTTCACACACTAAGGTTAATTATGGAGTGCCACTGGGTTCTGTGCTGGGACCAGTTCTGTTTACAGTATACATGCTTTTCCTGGGGAGTGTGCAGATTATATCCAGCTTTATGTATCCATGAAGCCAGATGTCACACACTAGTTAGTTAACATAAACATAAACATTAACATAAAGGCCTGAATGAACTCTAATTCCCTGCTTCTAAATTCAGATAAAACTGAGGTTATTGTACTCAAGTCTAAAAAAAAATCAGATACAAGTATCTAACCCTGATCTCCAGTAACACTGTGAGGAATCTTGTAGTTGATTTTGACCAGGATATATTCTTCAATGTGCATTTTAAACAAATATATAGACTGCCTTATTGAATTTACACAAGATCTCTAAAATTAGAAGCATCCTCTCTTAGAGTAATGCTAAAAAAAATAGTTAATGCATTTACTTCTAGGGTGGACTATTTTAATTCACTATTATCAGGCAACGATGCAACAAAAATACTTACAAGAATTAGAAAGAACCATATTTCTCCTTTATTAGCTTCTCTTCGTTGACTCCCTGGTTTCTTCCTGTTAAAAGGGCTTATTTCCTTCCCACTGTCACCGAGTGCTTGCTCATAGAGGGTTGTTGATTGTTGGGGTTTTCTTTGGCACTACATTAAAAAAATAATTGAACCGAATATCTAGGTAACAGTGCTGCATATTGTGTGTTCTGAGTCATGGCCAATTGTGCCCCAGTAGAACTTTACCTCTAGCAACATGTGCATGTTTATTGTGGTGGACAGACCAACCCTAAGAAGCAGCATAAATTAAAATGTCAAAGTCTGAGCTATTGCTTGTTCTGCACTGGTAAACAATGACAAGGACACAGAAGTGCAATAACAATAACAGTGTTTTTTATTCTGCAAAAAAGCAGCTTTCCTTTCTCTTTTTGATGTACTCAGCAGCTGTGAGCCTCCACCTTTTCCTTCAGTTCTTCAGCGCGCTGGTCCCAACAATGCTGCCACTGTGTCCCTGATCAAGGTCACACAATATTCATCCGCAGAAGTTGTTTTATGTCTGTCTTATTGTAGTTTTCCAATTTTAACTCTTTGTTTTAGGCAACCTTCACAAACCTTGTTCCTGTTCAGAGACAGAACACCTAATACCTGCAGAGTTAAACTTCAAATTGGAAACAAAATTAAATCCCATTAAAGTGGAGATACTGTGGAAGCAAAAATTTCTAAAAACTCTGTCATTGTCGGTGTAGGTTTAGCTCTGATACTTTACTAAGATATTTTTGGTCTCCTTCCACTTTATCCTCTGCAAACAGTTCCACTTTTTATTGCTTTGTCTCCCCTGCGTGCAGACAGTCAGCTCCAGACCTCACTCTCAGCTCACTCCTCACAGCGTCTGGAGCACACATTTCCAAAAATGAAAATATCAACTGGAGTTAGATAACGTGGCCGGCACATAGCTAGCATAATGTGCTTTGATCTACTTCTGACACAGCAAATAATAGAGAGAGAAGAAGAGTAAGGGAGGGAGAGAGACTCAGCCAGAGGAGATAAGAAAAAAAAACCTAACCACAAAGGGGAACACACCCACTTATGAGACCAAAAAAAAACCACTCCAGGATATTATTTTGGATCTTCACACCACAAGCTTCTGCTCTTCTTCCTTATCATTCCTCACCCACTACAATCCCTGCCCCAGTCCCTCACCATCCTTTCACCGGCTCCGCTCAATGACAACCAAAGGTCAAATTTTCCTTTATTTAAGTCCTCCAGCACCCTCCATTTGTTTTCATAGAGGAGCTGATGAGGCTGTGATAGTGTAGATAGAGGGAGGGGATCATGGCTCTGGTACAATGTGTGTTATCACATATGAGCATGTGAAGGCAGGACACAACAGCTGGATGCTGCACATAATGGGAAATGACAATACACATGCAGAGAGGTGACCATACTTTTCTTTATCAGCAGTTTGGGATATCTTGGGTTGTCGTATTTGTAGTGGAGAGAGACTTTAGTAGCACTGGCATGTGGGAATTTTCACAGAAAGCATCACCTCCTAAACTAAAAATGACCAGACTAAAATGTACTATTTCATGATTTACTGCTGTGTTTTTATGCCATGCTGAAAGTCCTGTATCTAGCTGCACTCTGCCTGAACATCTTCACCTTTCTGCACTCCTTCCTGACTGACTTACAATTTAGTTTTAAACTGACACTAAACATTTAAATACACAATGTGAAAATGTGTACTCCTGTCTCTTTGTAGACCAGTTTCAGACCTTAAGAGCAAGAGCATTTTCTTTTAACGTTTTAAACACTGAATTTAAAATGTGATTATTGAAGGTTTAGCCAAAATTCACTCTGAGACCCAGAGTGTGGTGTTGGCTACATAGCAGAAAAAGACAAACCAAAACATTTTCAGCCAGTAGTCGGAGGTTATGTCATTGGCATAACTATAAGTTCTAGGTAGCTAACTGCATGGTCTTAACCAGCTATAGGGTTCAAGCACCACTGAACCCAGGGAACAGTAGAGTCAGAGCCATTAATGAAGTGAGTAACTTCTGCTGTTTTAATTTCAAGAACAGTGGAAAATCGGTTATTTACAACAAGGCAACAAGCCCTGGCTAACAGCATGAGATCCCAACACTGTGAAACTGAGATATTACAAATGATTTTAATGCAATTACACAAACGAGTCCAAAAAAACGGAAACTGGAGCAAGAAAATTAGCAGTAACAAGAAGGAAAACTAGCGCACTCTGGAATGACTAATCTAGGGGGCGCTCTAAGCAAAGCATGTTTTTCCTTCTTTTTTTTTCCTGTGATTTCTGAGCAAAAATGTAAGAGACGAATCTAGGTTGTTAGCACCTAAACCTTTGGAAGAGAAAGATCAATGCATAAGGTCAACAGGGGTCCTCACAATGGTGTGTGTGTGTAGCATTGACTTCACAGAATTGGCCTACATGAGCTGAGCGTTCAGGCGCACACCTGAGTGCGCGGAGCCCGGTTCTGACTCATCCTGCAAGAGTCAATCTCAGAGCTTCCTGTTCCTAACTCTCACTGTGTGTGTGTGCGTGTGTGTGTGTGTGTGTGTGTGTGTGTGAGAGAGAGAGAGAGAGAGAGAAACCCGGTATCCACTGCCTGCGTCTTCAATGTATTACGTCGCAGCATGACGCACAGAAGAGGGAGAGTCAAGAGGAGAGGATGGATGGAGGGAGGGAGGGATGGATGGAAGAAAGGAAGGAAGGAAAGAAGGGGTGAGTAAGAGGGGAAAGTGGAAGAAGGGAGGAGGGAGGAGAGGGGGATTTTGTCAGACACCCAGCATGCAATGACCTTAGTCTTGTGTCAAGGCGGAGGTCCCCCCCCCCTCTCTCTCTCTCTCTCTCACACACACACACACACACACACACACTGTCTGCATGCCCGGTGTCATCCATGTGGAGACGAAAAACGTCAAAGCGCATCTTATTCCGCTCACATCTCTGCTGCCTGTCTGTCCTGCCTCTCCCCTCAAACACACACACACACACACACACACACACTGAGATGCGATAGTAATCCCTACAGTAAACTGTGCAGACACTACACCCTGAAAACAGACACCTTTATGGGCACGAAAAGAGCAGAAGACCACCGAAGCGCTGCAACTTCGTGCGGGATAATTAGCGTTAAGTAAACCTGGAAAATCACAGATGTATGTCTGTTTCAACTCATTTCTCTTCTTTTAAATTCTCCACATGCATGCATCCATCCATCCCTCCACATGGCGGGATATAAAGAAGCGTGTCCTTACTGATTGTCCGGGATCCTATGCAGCCCATGTTGTCTTACAGAGGCTCGTTCAGCTCGGGGAAAATAAAATCCATCCGTCCAGCAGGCATTTCTCCCCGGGTCTCTTTCTCTGCGCTTTCCCCCTCTCCTCCGTTCTCCTCTCTGTCTTCTTCACTGTCCTCCTCTCCTCCGTATGTGAGAAGCAGAGAGGGTGTGTATGTGCGTGTCATCCGACTCTCTCCCTCTCTCTCCGTCTCTCTCTCTCTCTCTCTCTCTCTCCCTCCACCGTACCGTCGTCACACACTCCGGTTTCCCCCAGTCACTGCTGATGTTGCTCTATCGCTCTCCCTCGCTTTGTCGCTGGCACGCACACACTAACGCGGACGTGAACACATTGTCTTACATGGAAAGACAAACACAGTCATGCAGAAACATGGATGCGCACACGAGTAAAGAACGGGCAGCGGGAGTTTCTTCGGTGCTCTTATTTCCGTAAAGGTTACAAAGAACTTTCATCCAGATTTTACATATTTAGTTGCCACTACCATTGCAATGCAATGCAACACCCCCTCCCGGGAAAGACCCCAGAGCATGACTCATGAGGGACACCCTCATAGCTTAAAAGTAGGACGCAGATCTGATCTGATCGGGACATTTTGGATATGTTGAGACCCAAACTCAACCAAAGAACTGCGCCTTCTACTTCAGTGATTTTTATCAACACAATATCTCTGCAATGTGTGTATTAATTTTCTTTGTTTCTTTAATTTGGCCAAAATGATTACTTTTACTTCAGGGTGTAATGAAAGGTTTTGGAGGTCAAAATGTCAAGGTCAAGGTCAGTATGTGTTTTTGGCCATAACTCAAGAATTATGACAAAATTATGACAAAATCTCCCACAAATATCTAACAGGGTCAAATCAAGCCATGCCCAGGTTTGTTTGTTTGTGTATGTGTATGTGTATGTGTGTGTGGGGTGGGGGGGGGGGCAATTTTAAATGGCAGACTGAGCAACAAAAGAAAGGGTGAAATTAAAAAGTTCTAGTCATTACTCAACTCAAAAAAGTCAGACCTGATTCAAATTTGGCAGATTTCTCCTTCAAGGCCATTTCCTGTTGCGTCTCCAGACTGCTCCCAGTGTGCTTACTCTTTTTAGATCTCTCCATGGAGGTCCATTATGACCGTGTGTACTTGTGATTTCAACTATAGCCCATTACATTTTTTCAGAGACCAAACATCAGCTCCTCTTTTAAAATTGACTTGACTTTCAGCAGTCTTCATTTTGACAAGTTCACAATTTGCAAGTCCAAATACAGCCAAACTGCAAATGCAAATGTGCCATTGTGGACTTTCTTTGCCACACTAACACAAGTTTCCTTTACAACCTGCCCAGCTCACTGGATATGGTTTCCTGAGTCTTCAACACAAAATAGAAAAACAAGTCTAAATGTCGTCATTTTGATGGAGAGCTTTAACGATAACTAAGTAGCCTCTCTACTGTCACCTTGCACAAAAAACATGTTACTTTTTTTATTGCACAGCAGCAGAACGATACCTGCTCTCTTTGGCAAAAATAGATGCTTCTTTAAATTTAAAAGCCATCCACCAGACAGAAATGAATATTTAGCTGAAATGATTCCCACATCTGCAGTTCTTCTTCACAACAGTGTTGACGCGGACGAGTTTCAGCTACAGATACAACTTAGAAGGGCCAGATGTCCAATGTGTCATAACATTAGAACCAAATCTGACCAAAACAACATTTGCATAGGTAATGAAACTATCCCAGAATAGGCCCGAGAGTCTTTGCTTTTGGCCACTGTGGCGCTAAGTTTGGCAAACTTTACTGTTTCACTTTGTCCACACAACCTTTCAGTGTGAAAATCATTTGCTGCTTTGAAAGTATGTTTTCAAAAACATAATTGTATTGTAATGTTTATTAGTGAAGTAATTAAGCCATCATATTGTCTATACAATGACAATGTCCAAAAATAAAAATTATAAGTAAATAAACTGTGACTCCAATAATTTTGACATTTTTTCACAGCAAACATTTTAAATGTCAAGGAAAAAAGGCAATAAAGTAATCAATGAGATTAAAGATGGGTGTTTTACATTTAGGGGAGTCGGGTAAACTAAGAATCTCTCTGAGTTCTCAGTTAGCTTTAGTAGCTGCAGTTCCTATAACAGCCACTTGAGTCTGGCTTCAAAAGTTAGTCTATCTCGATAAACTGCTTTGATGAAATAAACATGTTTATAGCACTGAAACACACATCTGATCTCTGCTAAAATGTTCCCTCTTCTTAACAACTGTATGGTGGGTGAAATTTTGATAGCTCATTTATTTTCCAGAGCCCTAAGTTAAGGGTTGACCACTTTGACTGATCACTGTCAGCATGCTAGGCTTCACCAGTCACTTCCTGTTTTAATTGGGTACAGATATCAGTTTAAAATCCTCACTCTTACTTTTATGTCTTTACGAGGTGAGTCCCCCACTTATATCCCTGAGCATCTTCACCCTTACTCTCCAAACCTTAGATCCACTGATAGCGATCTTCTGACTATTCCAGGGACCCTTTTGAAAACGAAGGGGGATTGTGCTTTCCAAACACTAGCACCAATACTGTGGAACAGTTTACTTCCCCCTCTATGCACCATGGACTCTGGCTTCTTTAAAAAAAAACAGCTGAAAACACATCTATTTAGACAAGCATTTGGGTAATGTTCTTGTGTAATATGTTGTTTTGTCTGATATGTTTTTATATTCCCTGTAAAGCACAATGTAATAGATTCCTGTCTTAAAAAGTGCTATATAAATAAATTTTACTTACTTACCTTTTCTAAATGGAACCACTGAATTGGACCTCTCGTCTGTGTTTTTGCTGTTAGTGCCCCGTGAAACATTTTTAATTGAATTATCCACCTGATATTACATCTTGCTGTGTGGTACAGACATCCCAGAAGTTTGTGGTTCAGTCCTGTTGAGTGAAACTTGAGTATTTAATGAGTTTGCTTCTTACCACTAATTAGCACCTATGTGTGCATGTGCATTGCACCTGTACAGGTTATGGATGCAGCTCTATAACCAAACATTCAACCTTCTCATCCAAATGTGGTCATTTCAGGCTCCACAAAACTATTATTCCATTGACCAGAGCAATGTTTGAATCTTTCCCTGTTGCCACTGAACACATCTGTTGTCAGGAAAATGCACATGACATTTTTTTTTCTTTTTTCCATGAGTGGATCACTTAAGTGCAAAACTCTGTGTTTAACTCTGGGAACCTGACACCAAAACTGTTCATATTTTGCTGCACTCTCAGCTCATGAGCTGTACGTCTTTTCATGGCTTCATCTGCACCCTTCAGCTACTAATCCACCAAATTAAACCTGTCAGCTCAGCTCTGACAGCGACATCCTTACTCATCGTTTGCACTCAAACGCCCGCCCATGAACCATCTGATGCACATTTCTTTAATATTCATCATCATCATTGCTGGTTGGTCTGAAAGTTTTTATTCCACTTGGCCAAAGGTGAACAAGTGTTGATACAAGCGGCATCTGATGCATGTAATGTGCACCACGCTGCAGCCTGTTTCGGTCTGCGGCTGGGCTTTCCTCTCACTCCCTCATCTGTCTCTCTCTAACAATGAGGTACAGCTGTTCCCCTCCTCCAAACATCCCTGCCCTGCCTCCCTTGCTGCCTCTAACACAATATGAATATGAAAACACGCGGTGATTCAGCTAAGCAGTGCAGCAGGCGAGGAAGGACGGGGTGCTCTGGACTCTATTAACTCAGATCTCCATTTCAGACGGATAACAGAACTCGACTCTCTGAACTCAACGCTCAATAGATATCTGACTGAGCTGGAGGATTGGAAAAATAGAGTTCAAAATATCTTACACTGTGACAATAAACTCACATTTTATGCAGGAAAAAACATTTTGAAGCTACTGAGCAAGTATTCCTGTCATTTTTCTTAAGACTGATGCATATTATCAGACATCAGAAGAAAATATTTAAGCTTTATAGGATCATTTATCTTCACTGCAGCTTTGCAGTTTTGTTTCGTAGCATGTGCCATCATTCCTAGACTTGCACCTCTGTTTGGGTGGACCTGTTCTTCGATCAGTCCTGTCTTTTTGCTTGATGTAACTGGATGAAAGCATCAAAACCACCTGGAGAAACGACAGGTCAAGTTATCGTGATTAGTGACAGGCCTTAAAGTTCCATGTTGTTGTGTTTGAGTTTTGGTTCCTGTGTATTTACCTACTTTAGTTCCTCGTGTTTCTTATCGTTGCTTCTATCTTTCCCTTATGTTTTCTTCTGTCTCACTTACAGTCACTTCCTGTTTTAATTTTCTGCATCTTAAGTGGCTTTACTTCCTCTCTCTCTCTTCTGTCTCTTGTCTTCTTTAATTCGCTAATTCTTTCCACCTACGTCTGTATCACATTCAGCTCATTTTGTATATCATCTCTCTCTTTGACTGTGTTTGTCAGATCCTGGTTTGTGTTAGGCTTGATTTTTGTTTTTTTCTATCACCTTTATGAACAGATTTCCTTTGCCAGAGTAAAGATTGCCTTCATTTCTTCATTTAGTTTCTCTGCAGATGGATCCTCTTTTGAACAAAAACATGACAGTAGAGTATATAAACTGATATTCAGTAATGTATTTCATTTCTTTATATTTTGCTTCCAAGGATCTAAACCAGGGGTGCCCAATCCCAGTCCTCAACAGCTACTGTCCTGCAGCTTTTAGATGCATCCTTGTTCCGACACACCTGTATCAAATGAATGGCTTGTTATCAGGCCTTTGCCAAACTTGATGGCATGCTGAAGAGGTAATCCAACCTTTTGTTTCAGCTGTGTTGGAGTAGGGATGCATCTAAAAGCTGCAGGACAGTAGCTCTCGAGGACTGGGATTGGGCACCCCTGGTCTAGACTGTGAAAAGGCCTTTTT
>VUQG01044893.1:52000-64027 GCA_015106755.1 Etia nguti | reverse complement strand
TCCAACAGATAATACCTGTAATATAAAAGACACCATTAAAAAACAAAAAAACGTTAACACAGAATTTACCTTCTCTCTACTTTGTCTTTCTTCTGTTAAAATGATTAATACGGCTTATAGACATTAGGTAAGCATGTGACATCCAAAAACTTGATTTAACCTCTTAACTAGACTTTATTAACTATTAGCTTTATGAACTATGAAAGTGTGAAAAGTGTGTATGTGTTATTAGTCATATAGTCATGCTACAGGCACCGACATATTGACAGGAAGAGAAAAAAACACCCCCACAAGAAACGGTGATATTTCGATGTAGACGCAGGCTTACATCCTGTTTCTATGCGCCATGATGTCGACAAGATTACTTCTACTTCTTTATCTGACTGAACACATATTTGCCAGAAAATCACCAGGTAAGAGCATTTGAAGATGTTCGATTAAGTTTTTTAAAAATATACAAGGCATTCGCAACATCGGTAGGAAGTGTCTTAAACCTGTGTCGACGTCGTTGAAAGTTGATCGCTCTACTTTTGTTATATTATATTAACTTATATCCCAAAACACTATCATTCAATACATATTTGAGACGTTATTTGTACCTTGAGATATGAATGAACACTATCAAAAGGAATTAAATTCAGGTTAATGCAGAGCCTCCCTTTATTAAGCACGTTTTGTGAGAATTTCCCCTCCACAGCACGGGGTTGTACTGCTACTTCCTTATCTTTGAGCGTATGACTGTACTACTATCTGTCTGTTGCCCTTTGTGTAGGTTTTATATATATGTCCAACCTTCATCGTTTTGGGCTATTTTCCATTGATTTCAAATCTATCATGTTTTTGACAGATGTGGATTGCTTGGTGGTGAATCTGGATTATGTTTCCTGTACATGGGATAAGACTGGGACTCCTGAAGTCAACTACACCTTCTACAGCAAGTGGGTAGTTGTTGATAATAGCACGAACACTTCTTTGTAATGTCTTCTAAAATTAATCAGACTTTAATCAAATGTTGTACTTGAGTGAAAGATGTGATGAAAATCTATTTTACTCTCAGCATTAACAGTAAAAGACATTTTCTACCTTTTCTGAACTACAATCCCAATTTCAAAAATGTTGGGATGCTAAAAATAACTAAATAACTAAATAAATGAACTGAAAATAAAAACAGAATAGAGTGGTCTCATAAGCACTATATTTTATTCACAATAGACCATAGAAAAAACTGAGAAAAAAGTACCATTTTAAGAAAAATATTATCTAATTTTGAAAAGTAAATGGTACTAAAAGAAACATTTGGTGTAACATTTGGATCAACTTATTGGGTAACAGATCTTGAATATTTATTAGGTATAAAAATAAGTTCATAGTAGAAGAGTCCGGGTGTTGAAGTGGCCTGCCTGCAGTCCAGACCTTTCAACAACTGAAAATATTTAGAAAATCATGAAATGAGAAATATGGCAAAGAATAGGCTGAACTGTTGAGCAACTAGAACTAGAACTAACAAACAGTATTAAACTTGAGATTATCTCTTATTTAAGATCATATTGCTCATTTTAAATATGATACGTCTGCATGCTTTTCTTTGTTGGATTAGTTATGTTTTTGATTCATCTACAGGTTGGGGAATGACCAATGGAAAATATGCAACCACAATTTGAAAGAGAACAATGTGAACATTGGATGTAACCAGCCAGGAGATAGATTCAAAACATTTCACACTCGACTGATGTATGGCAACGATAGTTTTGAGAAGGCTCATGAGCTTAAAAAACAAGGTATGCATATAACCTGGTATTTGAACATAACCTTGAGTTTAAAACAATAAATCAATTAATGATGGAAAAATTAGTGGAACTAAAGGAATGTGTTTTACACTTTACACAGTAACTTAAAGGAAAATAGTTGTTAGTATTCTGACATAAAAGTAATTTGGTATGTCTGCTCATGTTATTACATGTCTGTATCTTCTCCAGTCAAGTTAAACCCACCAACCAACCTGACTGTCCTCAATGGATCGGACTTTAACCTGTGGTTTTACTGGAACCACACTTCTCCTGCTCGCTTACACTGTGTGGAGAGTGAGGTCCGCTTCAGGACAAACAACAATAACTGGGAGGTAGGAAAAAACTTTCTTTCATACTTTTTAATTCATTAATTTTTTTTGTCTCTCTTTGTTCTCTTCCACTCTAATGTTTTCTCAACTCCATCTGATTTTCCAGTACTCTAAAGTTAGCCCTGGGATCCAGAAGTACTGCATCAACTTGCCCTCAAGCAATTCCCGATATGAGCTGCAAGTGCAGAACAGAATAGATGACGCCTGTGGAGAGTCCATATTCTGGAGTGACTGGAGTGAGCCTGTGGTCTGGGGATCCAACAACAGCACATGTAAAACTACTTAATAGATGTTCTTTGTGTCATGGTGGAATAATGTCTGCCGGGGAATATAGGGTCATCTTGGGAGGGCGATTAGCTTTGCAACACAACACTAATAATAATGATCAGATAAAATGTTTGAACACTGCAAAGAAATGATAGGTAGATATTGTTTCTTATTCAACAACTTTCAAACTAGGATTCAAAAATTATTAAAGCTTAAAAGTGGCTCTAATGTTGCTTCCGCACTGCACAAAACATTAGAAGTAAGCATTCATACAAATAACTTCCTTCTTTTTTCTTCTTCAAAGACTCTGATGATTCGATGCCCGCGTGGACGCCAGTGCTGTATGTGGTGGGTGCCATCACCCTCATCCTGCTGGTCATGATGTTACTGCACCATGAAAGGTGGGTTTTTCCATAACTCAGATGATTGCTCTATGATCAGATCACAGATCCAGGTAGTGTGCCATGAATCAAGTTTAGGTGTGCCATGTGATTTTGTGACAGCTACAGATTATAATTGCAGTGTACAACAGCACAAAAAGTTGTTGTTAACGTGTATACTTTATATACTTACTTACTTTTATACTTACATTTCTGTCATTTAAATATTTATCTATTTAGATATTTACTTTGCTGTAGTACGAATGGCCATAGGGGAGGTCTTTATCAGTAGGAAATATTTTTTGAACTTGTGAAAACACAGTTAAAAGTCAAAAATTTATGCCCTTCTTCACATTTTTCAAAATCATCCAGTGGGCCATATTGGAACCTTTGCCTGGCCAAGTCTGGTGCTCAAGCCTTTTGTTTGACACCCTAGACTTACTGTATCAGTACAGTAAATGTAAACAAATAATTAGCAATTAATGTATCCAGTGTCCACTAGTGTATAAAATCTACGCTGCAAAAAAACATCAACTAACCACAAATGCAGATCACTCATCCAAAACGAGTGCAAACGAGTGACCCAAAGAAAAGATTAAAGATCGTTTTTAGATGGTATCAAAGGCTTGTTGTCTTGTGGAAAGCTTCCATTGCACAACATCTGACAGACCTCACACAAACCAGGAAACACACAATTTTTCTGAAGGCAGAAGGATACAGTACACGATAAGTACTTGTTATTTTTGGCAGTAAAATATTACAGAGTTACTTTATTTCAAGCAGTATAACTTCTCATAACCTTTGTCTTGCATACGGCTCTTGTCACTTTGCTGTTATTTTGAAACAGAGGGAATCACACAAGATAGAGACGCCTACAAGACTAAATTCTGTTCCAGGAAGATGTGTTTTGACCAAAGATCCCTTCTTAATGAGCCGCAATCATGCAAAGTTACAAACATTCCTTTTTTAATTACTGTTACCATTGCTGATGGTAACCCAGATTTTTCTCATTTGTCAGTACAGACATCAAACCATCACACATTTTTCACAACACATTCATCATAAATTGCTACCCTGAACCACCATCATCACGCCCCTGGTTATCCCATGATTTATTAGGATCAGCTCATAGATCATTTGGATGAATTTTATAACTCTGACTCCTTCTCTAAATAAATTAACAACAACCTATACCCACAACAATAAATGCAAACACAGGGAAATTACTTTACTGTCGCTAAATTTCATAATATGGATGCTGATAACCAAGATCTAGCTTTGAAATGCTTACTATCTTCAAAACTACACATTAGTTATTTGATCTATAAAAGTCTGACCTTAAATAACCTTCAAATAATACGAAAAGGAAAAAGCTTGATGTTACACACACCTTTGAAATAAGCTAAGCCCACAAAGTTTCCTTCCAGAAACACTGAAACAAATTAACCAACAAAGCAATCAAAGAACGGACTTTACAGATAATGCCACCATGGCACGTGAATACAATAGACAAATGTGTGATTAATAAGGTTAATAACACTAGATGTTTCAAAAGATATTAAGTACTCCTTAGAGTCACGGAGGCTGCTCTGCAATGTTACACGCTGTGCATTTTGGAAACCTGTCCAAATTGACTTAATTAATTCATAAAGTTTCCGAAGTATATGTGACACGGACAGCAGCAGACTGAAAGAATATTTTAGATCAGCAATTTGACTCGATCTGAGGTCACTCTGTTGTTTAGGCCTGTCAAAACATAAGAATATCATTACATCAGTAAGGACACACAGTGTAAAAATGTGCCAAACATGTAGAGCTCCCTGTTGTGGTGATCACTTGTGAATATGGGGGATTATTAGCTTTACTACATGACTACCATTAATAGTCTTTAACGATGGTTGGAGAGAGAGATTGCATTTTTAATTAATCAAAAGCTATATATGTGTTACAGGATATTAGCATTTTATTTCTAAAGATCAGATTTATCATCCATCTACGGGGGGGGGGACTGGATCTGGAGCGTGTTGCTGGAGCTTTATATTGGATGATCTTGACCTTAATGTCAAAAGCTGTCTATTTGCCAGCCACACTCAGCTGGAGTTCTGAAACCAACGAAGTCTAATGCAGTTGTTGCTGTTTGATGATAATGTGAATGCTAAAGATTTCCTTACCTCCCATACAGGCTCAGAATCATCCTCGTCCCTGTGGTTCCCAAGCCATCTCCGTTCCTGCATAACATCGAGGTCAGTGGCATCCAGAGTTCTGTCCACTCCATGAAAGTCCCAGTCTTACAAGAGATTTATGTAGATGTTAATATGAACTTGGAAAGCTATTGAAGTTACTGGAAGAATTAAATGACAGATGAGCTTCTACATGGATTTTAGTAGCTTTAATGTGAACACTTACATCAAGATTCATGACAATCAGTTCAGTAGCTGCTGATTTATGTCATTGATTGGACCATGGTGGCACTAAAGAACAGATTGGTTTACATCTTCTGGAAACCTTGAATGTCTGTAGATGTTCTGGCAGTCTGTTTAATAGATTTTAAGATCTCTGGATCAAGAGCTGGATCAAGAGTTGGACCAAAACTCTGACAATAGTGCCACTTAATGGCTAAAAATATAAATACTCCTGTGTTTGAGTGATTTTAGTCGTCAACGTCTCGGGAAGCAATTCATTGTTACAAGTGAGGTTTTTTTCTCTCTCTTTTTTAAGGATTGGTTTCAGTTCTCCAAGGGCCTGAAAGACAATTTTAAACCGAACTACAACGAGCGTGCCTGCCCTGTGCGCGAGTACAACTACGTCTCCCAGTCTGATGTGGTGAGCTCCGACGGCTCCACCTGCTCTGTCACCACCGACCAAACCGACTGCTCCATAGAACACGATCCAGAAGACCTGTCCGCCCCCTTTCCCTCTAACCCAGTTTCACCTGAGGAGGTGCAAAAGGCTTCCGTTTAGGAGCCATGTTTGGATTTCACAAACATGAATCAACACCTCCTGCATGACTACAAGAGACACCTTAATTTGACTAAATAAACAGTATGCCCAATAGTTACTATCAGAAGAACCCCAATAATTGGTTCAGGAACCTAATTTGAACAATGCCTGTTAGAGAGGTAAAACCAAAGCATCAGATTAAGATTTTAGAAGTAAATAAAGTTCATGAAGACTTTAATATGTTTTAAAATCCTTGAGCTCGGAAGTATTTACGGTTACTCTTGATAACATTGTTTAGACTATAAATATTTGACTAATTGATGCTTTGGGGTACATATAATCCTTTGTTGACTTCCTACATGAGCACCAGAAACTGTTTTCATATCCAATCCCTCAAACAGGTTATTGAATTATTTGAATCAGTTTTTTCTATTTCTTTTTCTTTTTAAAGCAGGAACGATTCTTGAAGTGTTAATTTGGAGAGACACAGTATTGTATCCCGTAAGCTGAGCTAAAAGTAATTACATATTAATACATACAAGCACAACTTTACTCAGTGGAAAGCAAGGAGTTTAACTTAAGCAGTGCAGCTACGACCTCGAGGAAAACCCACAATAAAAATAAGTAAAGGTCTTTGTGCTTCAGGGCAGCTTACAATAGCTTTTTTATTCTACTCTGAAAACTGAGCTTGGAAATATTATTATATTTTTGATAAACATTCACATTTTTAGCTTATTGAAATAAGTGTAGAAATATACACATACATATATATACTTTGCTCAATAATCTTTTTTGTCATATGTAAACCGTTAAAACTGTAGAGTAAGCAGGGAACAGCAAACATTCCCTGCAGTTATGGACAATTTCAAAACATGATATCTCAGTATTTTTAACCAAACAACTTACTGTTAACGTTACATTATATGTATGAATGCTACAATCGTTTACTTACTCCGCTAATAGTGTTACTGTAAAACTTATTCCAAAAATGTTTTGTAACAGACAAATAAATAGATGTGTTTTGCCGTTATTCATACTCTCCCAATATCACACTTTGTCTTTAGTTAACATCCAAATTATCATTTTGTTGATTTAAAAAATAATCTTTTTATTACTTTTATAAACATCTGTAACTTCTGTGCTCTTTGTAAGGGTTTAAAAACATTGAGAAAACAACAATTTCCTCTACCTGTATACAAATATAACTTCAATGATATCTATTTAAAACAATTTTGATGTACTTTTTCTTTGCCTGGATGTTTTTTGTTACCTTTATTTTTGTGTCATATATATTTTTTGCTAGCTTGCACATTACATCTGTCTGGTCCTTGTACGTCTCTACTTCTGTTGTGTGTGTTTTTTTTTTTAATAAATAAATACAAATAATATGTTTTGTTTTGTGTTTTTTCATCAAAACTTCAGTCCTGTGAATTGCTCTACTGTAACGATCGCTATAAAGGAAACCCAGTACAATCAGCAATATCTGTGTGTCCATTAGAGGGAGTGCGGAGTGTCCCGCACAGTACGGAACTGAGTCAACGCATTTTTCTGATTCAAGAAGGGTAGGGCGCAAGGCGGCTGGCCCCCGCAAAGAGAGCTACACAAGTCGGCTACTTCCCCAGCTGAAGCGGTCAGCTATCGAAATCAGTTGATGCCTTCAGATGACATTTAAGACTTCACTGTGTATTTAGTTGGTTTGACGCTAATTCTTCGTTGGTCGTCTGAAAATCACAACCCGACAAAATGTCAGATCCTGTGGTGGCCGACACTCGCCGGTTGAATTCCAAGCCCCAGGACCTGACTGATGCTTACGGTCCCCCCAGCAATTTCCTGGAGATAGACGTTTATGATCCACAAATCGTTGGAGTCGGACGGGGCCGTTACACAACTTACGAAGTTCGCATGAGGGTAGGTATCGAGGCGTAAACCTCAAACACCTTGCAGCAGTAGCTTTTGGCGCTAAGCTAACTCTTAATTACAGTGCCGATGCTAGCCAGTTAGCCACTTAGCAGCTACGGCCACCGCGCCGTGACGTTGTCGCTATTAGTCGTAGAGTAGCTCGAGGTGGGGCGCGAGTAAAAATCGAGCAGCTGGGACTTTCGGCGGCCTAGCTGGCATGTAGAAGTTTCTTGAAGGTATGCTAAGGTGCAATTGCAGGAATGTAAGCAGTGTCACTAGTTCAAAGTCAGTACTGTAGGTAATTTTCTCCTCAGCTAACAGTATTGTTTGTGAGCTAGTCTGCGTTAAGCAAAAGGAAACTGCATAAAACATTAAAACAAAACCAGGAATTTCCAACAGACTCCGGGAAGCTAACTGCTAGCTATATGTGATAATGCGCTGTAAAGAAAATTAAGACTGATTTAATGTTACATTGTTTGTCTGTCTGGATTTCTAGAGCTAAATACATCAGTGGGTAGTATGCGGATATATGAAGGAGTAACCAAACGTTTTTCCATCGTATTCTTCGACAGTTTCATCTTGATATTCAGGGAAAAGCTGAATGAAAAAGGCTAACAGTGTTGGTGTTTTTCTAAAAACGGAAGAATAAAACGCAGAAAAGTGTTTTGTGATTATTAAAATATGGAGAGGTCGAGTTAAATGTTGTATTTTTCTCTATAGTATTTCAAGGTACTTTACGTTACTCTATAAAGTGGCTTTTATTTGACTGTTGTGAAATGGTGTAAGTCAAATCTAATGTAACAGTTAAAACTTGTAACTGCTGTTACTTAAACTAACTTCTTCACTAGAAAGACAGCTAAGCTTAAAAGAATGTGAGACGTAGGAAGTCACTAACACAGCTAATTCTAAGGACATTTCAGGAAGCTGATTCAGTGAAACAGTACAGACACACTATAATTGTGTAATTGAATGTTAACGTGCCTGCCTTTCCTGCAAATCATCATTTTGTGGCACTGCGGAGAGTTTGCCTTGCACAATATGAACAACATACTGTTCTCATTGCTTGAAAATTGTAATAGACAGTGGTGGGGGAGGTTGGGTCAGGGGCGTGTGGTTAACTAATAACTACCAAAAAGCCATATCAATCCAGTTAAGATTTGAACCTTCACTGGGATCAATAGTGGAAAGCAGAGGGTCGCTGCAATCACAACCTGTGCTTTTACAAGTGGCTTTAATTGCTTTTCAAATAAACACAGTATAGATTTATTTTTTTCTGCACAGAACAAACTTTTGCCAGCGATTAGCAGAGCTGTGAAATGATTTGTAGCCAGATAAAAGATGAGTTAAAACTTTTGGTAAAATAGGGGAAGAAAAGTGATAATAGTTGGAATTGTAGTGCAGGTCCTTTCCTTACATGTCAGTTGCCATCTCATGCAGATGATTGAATTTCAAATTACCCAACATGTTTTGTTTTTTGTTTTTTGCCTTCTCTCTGTAGACAAACCTTCCCATTTTCAAATTAAAGGACTCCTGTGTGAGGAGAAGATACAGTGACTTTGAGTGGTTAAAGAATGAGCTGGAAAGAGACAGTAAGGTGAGTGAATAATAATTAACAGTGCAAGTGCAGGGATCGTATTGCACTACAATTCCAACTTTACCATGTAAAATAAGTAATGTGATTATTATTATTTTGTGAAATGAAAATATGGCGATTAAAATGTTTACATGCCCCTGCACTGCTATTCTACATAAAATTGTTATGAGGGCCATAACTTGCTGGTGGAAATGTCTACGGTTTTGACTTTGTTTCATGTTGAGTGTGGACTTTTTTTTCTTTTCTGTTCTTTGTGTCGACCCCTGCCTCCTTCAGATTGTAGTACCACCTCTGCCGGGCAAGGCCCTGAAGAGACAGTTGCCCTTTCGCAGCGATGAGGGTCTTTTTGACGAGTCGTTCATTGAGGAGCGAAGATCGGGCCTGGAGCAGTTTATCAACAGGTCAGTTAGTCATAAAATTACATTATATACGGGAGGCTTGGGTGGAGGGAGACGTGAGCAAGAGTTCATTGTGTTTTTTCTATCGCTGAGCTTCTATCAAAGCTATTGCTGTTGTTTCTATAGGTTTTTCTATCCACTTTATTGAGCTGTTTGTTGTCAAAACTGTGTAGCCCAACACGAGGCTTAATCTAATCTGTGCCTGGGAAAGGAGGACCAAGCAACAAATCCATGGCTGCTTTTCCCCAGCGTTCGTGAAAAGCATTTTAAAATGAGCAGAGAGTGAGTTTTCAATGTTTGTTTCTGTGTTTCTGTATAGAATTGCAGGTCACCCCTTGGCCCAGAACGAGCGCTGTCTTCACATGTTTCTTCAAGAGGAAACCATTGACCGTAACTACATTCCTGGAAAAGTACGACACTAGGGTTATTGAGGGATACGGGCAGTTGGGGGTTAAACTGTTGGGGCTGTAGAACGTCTCTTAATCTCTCTCTTTGTCTGTCTCTCTTTCTTTCACTCTGTGTATATTATTACAAAGTCATATTGTCTTTATCTTGGAGTTAGAGGATGAACTTCGGCAACACATAAGAACATGTTGACGATGTTTCAGACAACTCTGTGACTCCTCTCTTCCTTGTGCGTTTATTTTATAACTGTATATTAAGGAAAGCACCTGTCAGTAGCATTCATAGTATCGTTAATATTTGGCGCTAAATAGAAATTTGCAGGAATGGAAACGGTGTACGATACGTTCAGACTTTCCTCAGATGAGGGTCATATATTCATGATTGTAATATAATGTGAATAAAGTAGAATAAAGTCTAAATATGTGTGCTGGAGCTAATGTGTACCATAGGGATGCATGCAGACTGTAAATGAGACTTCTGATCCTGTTTTGTTCTCTTTGTTTTTGTTTTTTGTTTTTTAGGTATGAATGAAGTAAGTTTGCTTTATTTTATTCTGTCTCTAAGAGCTTTCTGGAATTAAAGGTGGTTGCATGGGCACTGTCAAGACCAAAGGCGATAGTTCACAAATACTTCAGTAAAACAAAACTTAATACCGCATGTTAACATAGATCTGACTGCAATCTGTCATTTCACTTTGTAAATACACCCACACGTGGTCTCTGGTGCATTATAAAAACATGTTATTCCCCCCCAAAAAAGGATAACGTGATCATGGTGTGTTGCAAAGGGAAGGGAATTCTGCAAGCCAGTTTTCAAGCGCTTCTTTCTAAGAGTAACCACTAATGTAAACGGGGTTTAATAAGAGTGCTGAAGTTAATCTGTTTCATCTAAACTGGCTTGCAGATGTTTCTTATTCCACAAATATCAGGCCAGTGGAAAGACAAACCACCACTAGTGTTTTGAGTTATGTGAACTATTGTTTAATAGGGATTAAATACTGTACATCACCTACACCCTGAGCTCTTTTAAGACATTTCTCTTCAAACTAATTCTGATACACTTTCATTATCAATCACACTAATCCCTGGCTGCATGGCACACTTGCACGCTTTCTTTGCAATACATTTGTGTTAGCCTCGCTGATTAAACTCTCTTACACGACTCTGATCACCGTTATGTTGCTGTACCTGTTGATTCTGATCTTTTATTTTTGTTAAGATGGCTTTTTTGTTTTTGTTTTTTTTTCTTTTCAGACTTGGATACTGTACGTTTGTACAGAAATATCTACGTCTGAAAAACAAATCGGCCAATTGTACCATCATGTAAACCTTGACACAGTATGTCCTGCATTTTGTGTACCAATCAAACGTTTACATGTGCAGTTCATTAGACAGAGTTTATGACTAATGAACTAAATCAGTTGAAGTTATTGTCCATACATATGGCAGAAATTTAAAAACAAAAATGCTGCTTGTTGGTCACATAAGTCTTAAAACGGACAGCATCATGGCATATTTTGGCCAAAAAAACCCCAACTGCGTTGCATGATGCTAATTGGTGGCGTGTGCTGCACAGAAGCTCAGGAAAGCACTTCAGTTATGAAAACTGCATGAACTCCTCTGTAATGTACCATGTTGAGCTCGTATTAGATTTGCAATCACAACTTCTTTACCTGCCTGCCTGATTGAATAAGAGTCACTTATCTTTCAGTCCAGAAAGGTTTTAGAGTAGAAATAGTCCTCCTGATCTCCCAATGCAAGTAAAGGGTAGAAGTTGGCACGTCCAAGGTAATTCCTTATTATTGCTTATATATGTATACTACTATTAAATGACAGACACCCCAGTGTTGCAGTTCTCTTCTGTTTTTTACTGTTTGGCTGTAAAGCCCAAGCAACTCTAAAAACTGCATGGTACAGATTAAAAGGGTCTGTCTTGTAAGTGAGATTCAACGGGACTACCTGTATAAATAAAGGTAAAAAAAAAAAAAAAAATGAAAAAAAAAAAAAAAAAAAAAAAAATCTGAGAAAA
>VUQG01044893.1:7026-34783 GCA_015106755.1 Etia nguti | reverse complement strand
TTTTGTTTTTTAAAATTTTTTTTTTTTTTTTTTGTTCAGTTTATCAAGGATGTTCTTTTTCTTATCTTTTAATTCTCGGCTGATGCAACTTTGAGTGAAATGTGAGCGGCGTCACCCACCCTGTCAAGACTTTCAAGGCTTATTTAGGTGCACCGGGGGATCCCACTCATCTTCCTCTTGTTTTGTGTTCCCTGCTGTCCTCAGGCGAAGAGGCAAAGAACCCCATGCGCTCCATACCTATTGGCATCGTGGCCTCGCTGCTCATCTGCTTTTTCGCCTACTTCGGTGTGTCTGCCGCTCTCACCATGATGATGCCGTACTACGAGCTGAACACTCAGAGTCCTCTGCCCGAGGCCTTCAGCTTTGTCGGCTGGGATCCTGCTCGATACATCGTGGCTGTCGGTTCTCTGTGTGCTCTGTCCACCAGGTGAGGAAGGGATACCCCAAAACATCTAACATGTTTATGTTTACATGACTGTAAAAGGTTAATGCAAACTTCCAATCCTCCCCAGCCTCTTGGGCTCCATGTTCCCAATGCCCCGTGTTATTTACGCCATGGCAGAGGACGGGCTGCTGTTCCGATTTCTGTCTAAGATGAGCGCTCGCACTAAGACCCCTGTCCTGGCTACCATTGTTTCTGGTATTATTGCAGGTAAGATAAACATACAGCTTTCAGAGACATTTATGTTTATTTGGGCATATTTCTCTTCATGTTTTGTTTCTTTGTTTACTGTATCAATGTACAGATACTGCTGGTATCAGGAGATTGATACCAGCAGTATCTGTTGCTGCTTTTTCAAGCTCACAGAGCTCCCTGCTGCCTCAGCTCTGTCTAACAGCCTATCTCACAGGCTGACATTTCAAGATCAATACTAGTTGTGCAAATACTGATATTTTTGGTGCTTGCAGCTGCCTAAGATCTGGTCTTACTTCTCCTTCCAGCTCTGATGGCCTTTCTGTTCGACCTGGCAGCTCTGGTGGACCTCATGTCCATTGGAACCCTTTTGGCGTACTCTTTAGTGGCCATCTGCGTCCTCATTCTCAGGTAAGCACCTTTATTCTCCACCATCAAATTCACACAGGCTTGTGAAGTGGTAATCATGTGTTAAATACTCTGTAGCAGCTGATGCACTAATGCCATTGGCAAGCACCCATGAGTTTAAAAGCACAGTTAGATCATAATCCGTATCGAGCCAAAGAACAAGGGTGAAGGCAAGGAAGCTTTACTGGCTTTCACTTGGCTGTGGGCTCATTGTTATAGTAGCCATAAACAGGAAGCAATATATTTAAAGTCTCTCAGCTTCAAGTTACAGAAGCAGTTGTTTGTGACGTCTATGTTAAGTCTCTCATTCATGCTTTTAGATATCAGCCAGGTACTCTAAATTCACCCAGCCAGTTGGAGAAGCTTATGGAGGAATCGGAGAAGACGCCTGTGAGCGGAGGGGAGAGTGGCGATGAATATGACATGGAGATGGATGAGAGGCCACTAAAAGAGACCTTCAGCTTCAAGCTGCTCTTCTGCCCAAGTGGAAAGATCCCAACCGTCCTGTCTGGGAACATTGTCTACGCTACCACTGCTGTCATCTGTAAGTGTGTGAGCGAGAAGGCTAAAACAATCAAGTGTGATGAAATATATGCTTTCCTTTGGAGTTTTAGGGTGTTTTCACACCTGCTGTGTTTAGTCCATCAATGTGATCCAAACCTACTACCAGGTGTATGTTGCAAGTGTGAGCTATAAAACGTCCCATGGCTACAAATGCTTTGTATTCACAATGCGGGAAGGTACTGCAGATGTCCAGAGCTCTGTGCAGGCTAGCAGCTAGCTGTGAAAGGAACATAAAGTTCTCCATGTTGTCACATAGTCCAGAACACGGAACCATCTTCCTGTATTTACTTTTGTTGCTCCGGCCCCAGACACACCAGGCCAGTGAGCTGTCTGAACACTCTCACGTGGTTTGTAGTGATGGATTTTGGTTTGCTTGGAGTTCGCTTAGATTTTTCTCTGTGTGAAAACAAACCAAATCACATTGGAAAGCTACAAGCTTACAAACTCATCAACTGATTCAGATCAGAATAAACTAACTATAGGTGAAGTAACCAGTGTAAGTAACTTCATCTCCTGCTCTCCCTGCAGCGGTTCTCATGACTGTCCTGTGCGTCATCCTGGCCAACTGTTTGCCGGAGCTGCTCGCTGGATATTCGGTTGTGGTGGTGCCGTGCGTTATTTTAGCTGTGCTCTGTGCCGTCTGCGTGATCATCATCTGGAGGCAGCCGGAGAGCAAAGAGGCTCTCACCTTCAAGGTAACTGTCCAACCTTGGAAGCACAGGATGTTGTTGTTTCTAAGACTGACAGGTTGCCCATGCATTTGGTACATGTTGTTACGATGTTATCTGAGAAAGTGTCTTAAATGTTGCCTCTGTTCTCTCTTTAAGGTTCCTCTTCTTCCCTGGTTGCCCCTGTTCAGTGTTTTCGTCAACATCTACCTCATGATGCAGCTGGACTTGGGTACATGGTGTCGCTTCGCCGTCTGGATGGCTTTGGGTAGGTTCGAGCACTACACATCCTGTCCTCCCTTCTGTTGCTCAACATTAATGTGGCTGTTTTATAACTTCTGTCTGCCTCTTCTTCTTCTTCTTCTTCTTCCCCCTTCAGGTTTTGGCATTTACTTCTTCTATGGTATTAAAAACAGCAACGAAAGCGGCAACAAGCCACCCCCCCGCAAATACGAGCTCTCCGTGGAGAACAATGCCCCGATTTACAAGGGTGCCCCCAACAGTGACGTGGAAGCAGGCAGCAGCCCTTGATGCAGACCGGCACAGACCTGGGGGAGCGTTGCAGAGCTTCCACACTCATGTTTGGCCATGTGGTCATAGCCAAATGCTGCAGTGTAGGCGGCTTGGAACACTGCCCTGGGTTTGAAGGGAGGAGAGGCAAGAAAATGCGACACACATCTTACCTCTGATTTTTAGAGGCTGATTTAACTTGATGGTTAGACACACTGACGGAGCCTCTTCTTCTCGCCCACTTGTCCATTCTAACCCGTTTCTCCTTAGCCCTCTGGAGACATTTCACTGCCTATGAGAAGATGCTTCGAATGGACCCAACTAACACCTGTGAAGTCATGTTTTCAGTTATCAGAAGCCGTAAACTGAAAAAATGTTACACTTCTCATGTTTGCTTCCTTTTCCGTTACTCTTACCCCCCACCCCCCCAACGTGGGTGTGTAGTGAGGCATCCGGCCACAAAGAACCACAGTGTAGATCACTATGAATTATGACTTAAGCTAGTCAGTTTACAACTGTCAGATACACTTCAATTTTTATTTTTTATTTTTTTTTAAAATAAGCAGAAGGTGCAGACGCACTGTATTTTAACCACAATCTTTCTGTAGAGTTCAGTTTCCCTGCTTGCTTACATCTGCCTGTTTTGTATGCCACACAGGGGGCTCTGACGCTGTCAGGGCCTCGGTCCATGTAGGTCAGCAGCACACGACGGATGTCATCTTACACTGTGCAGTTCAGTGTTGGAGTTAAGTACATGCTTTACAGATTTAAGGAGTTCGTAAAGACACTACCGCCCTTGTTGGCCCCAACCCCAACTCCCAGAGACCCACCTTACAGCATGTGTACACGAAATCATTGCGGAATTGGTTAAATTTGCCCGTTTTATGTTATTTTAGAAAATTGTTTTTTTTTGGTTTGCATGTAGACTGCATTTGACTGGCCTTTGGTTTTAACCTGGTAAATACAGGTTGTAAGCAAAGCAAAGAGAAAGTAAAGTCAAGGTGACAAATGAAAGCAAGCGTTCCGTTATGAGATTTTTGTTTTGTTTTTCCTCCTGTTTTCTGGTATTTATTGGAGGATACCCCATCATCCATGTGTTTGGTTACAAATGTCTATTTTCCCACCCAAGAGCTTTTTCCATTGTCAGGGAAAGCTCTCTATGAATTTTAAATGATTGTAGTGACTTCATTACAGAACTGCACCCATGTGGCTCTTACCTTCGTCGCCCGATCCTGCGATGGATGGATACTGGGAGTATTTTGGTGTCTGGGAGCTGGGGTCGGTTTCTGATAAAGGACCCATATTCAATCACTACTAAAACATATTTTTTATCTAATCATCTTTCTTTTGCTTTCTACATCCTTGTGAAAAAGAAGTATTCTTGTTTCCTTTTTTTCACAAAGGTTCTTGTTTAGTTTCAATTGAAACTTGTTCTTGGCAGCTTTGTCTGTTGAGTACTCATCACATTTATTATTTTGAACTGTAACTTTACTGCTTTTTTTTTTTTTTTTTTTTTTTTTTTTTTTTTTTTTTTTTTTTTTTTTTTTTTGTTTCTTTTGTTTTGTTTTGTTTGTTTGCCTTTGTTGAAAATGTCTTCAATCGTCACATGATTTTAATTGTATTTCCCGACCAAATGATCTAGTTTTTGGGACCCGTGCATTTTCCAGAAACAAGGAGTGACCCCTTAAAGCTGGTCTCTAAATTATGTTTCAAACCTGTTTTTGCCCATGTCAATAGTCAGTAACTTATTGTTAAAAGTTTTGGTTTTTTGGTTGTTTTTTTTTTTTTAAAGTCCCAGTGAAGTGCTTTACTGTAGAGTGTACAGTATTTGTTTAAAACTGTATCTTTATTTGTATAATGCTGTAAATTATATGAATTGTTTCTCTAAAATATGACCAATTATAATTTGATACGGTGAAGTTTTTTTTGTGTAAATGACACTTGAAGGCATTTCATGAACACTTGATGCTGCTGGAAGCCACATGGAGGCGGGGAAAAAAAATCCTTTTTTCTTCAGATAGAATGGTCCCAGTGAGCGCTTTCCCATAAGACATGACAGAACTTGAAAATTTGTGGATAGGGGAGTAGATTTGGATTTTTAGATGTTACTGAAGTATAAACTGGTGCCTGGGGGCGGGGGGTGGAGACAAAAAACAAACCCGTCTGTCAGCCTGTGGAAGGCGCTGCGGCTGCTAGGAGAGTCAGTACTTTCAGTGTAAACCCCGCTCTACATTTTAATGCTGCTCGCCGGAAATTCATTATCTGAAAGGTTTTGTGACGTGGCTGTGCCTCGTGTCACGCTGAGTTCTTTACAGTCAGCTCCTGTGCCTTTCACAAAAGGAAAACAATCATCTCCTCTCTCACTGCTGGCTCATTAACAGCAGCAAAATATTTGTTTTATATCCTGTACATATCGCTGCCATGTATAAAATTAGCTGTGTTTTCAGTATTTGTTTGGGGGGGGTTTTTTCTTCTTTTTTTAAAATAAAAGTGATTGATGATTACACCTAATTTAATGTCTCCGTCTTGTGCACTTCTTGGTTTTCGTAGAAAAATGTCCGTGTGAGTTGGTTGTCTTGGAGGCGACTGAGCCACATTTTTGTTTTTTCCACGAGTCATCGGTGACTCACGTAACTATGTTAACAATGCAGTCTTTATGAGTTATGCCAGGTGCCTACCCTTTTTAGGCAGTTTGACCAGCTTGGTAACGTGACTTAACAAATTAAATTCTTACTCTAAGTTCTCACTATTGGCTCAAAAAGTTTAGATGGTTTGGTAGGAATTACCTTGTCACATCATTAGATAATCACTGTAACCAAAAGAATTGATGATAAGACACTCACTGGACACTTTATTAGATACACCTCACTAGTATCAGGTTAGATCCCCTTTTACCCTTCAGCACTCTCATAAGTATTCATGACGTGGACTCACCAGGTGGTGAGCACTGTTGTCTCACAGAAAGGTCCTGGATTCAAATCCACCATCTGGCCGGGGTATTTCTGTGAGGAGTTTCCTTGTTCTTGCCGGCTTTCTCCCTTTGCGACGTGATGCTTTGCAGCCATCAGATGCCAGTAAATACTTATGCAGCACCTTTCCTTGCAAACATCAGAGAAAACTGAAATATTAGGTATGGGAATTCTGATGACAAGATTAAAAGTGAGGAATAAATAAAATCAGAAAAGGAAAATGTAGAATAAACTCAAACTATTTAAATACATCTAAAAGTGAACACTAGGAAAAGATGCTTATAAAGGAAAACAGTGAAATGGCTCAAAGCAGAGGTACAGAAAAGGCCTGCTCATAAAAATGTCTTTAAGAAGGATTTGTAAGTATGATGTACTGGGTTGGCTGTGGGTCAGGAAGTACAGTCTGTAGATGTGATCACCAGCTACTCCAGTCTGCATTTCAAAGTATGAACTCTAATGCATCTGCATGAGTGTGTGTACGACATGCTCGGGTATAGAAATGGGTGAATGAGGCTTGTAGTAAAAACTGGATAAGCTTTGGGTGCTCAGAGTAAAGAAGCAGTCCATATACCTAAGAATGGTCACCCTTGGTTCTCAGCTGAGGTTATGACTTGAAATACACTTTAAAAGTCAACAATGAAATATGAAATTAAATTCTAAAATTAACATTAACAGATGACCAATGAAGAGAAGCTAAAATAGGAATTAATAACCATTAATTCTGTTTTATCCATATTTAGCTGCAAAAAGCTCTGTGCCATGCAGAATTTCACATGTACAAAGAACGAGGTCTGAGGACAGACCCCTGAGGTACCCCACACGTAACTTTCATTGATGGTGACGTCACGTCCCAGTGACAACACTAAAAGACTTTTCCTGTGAATAAGAATAAAACCACCTTAATACTGTACCAGAAATTCAAGATGATTCAGTGAAATATAGCGATCCACAGTGTCAAACACAGCACTCAAATCTAATAACACTTAAAGAGACGAATTATCGGCAGATCATTCAGCACTCTGATTCATTTCTGTTTAAAAAAGCAATCAACGGTTCAGCGCCGATCTTTTCTAAAACCTTGGAGAGAAAGAAATCAAGAGAATGGAAAAGTCCAGAGGATTTTTCTTTCCCCCATAAAAGATTGCACAACTGTAGATTGGTTTAGATTGGACAGCACCAGTCAGAAGTGAAGAATTAATTACAGATAGAACATGTAGGCTGATGGATTCATGAACTTACTTATGGACTCTAACATGCAGGATATTGAAGCCACATGAAAAGGGCTTCATTTTATTAATCACCTTAGTGAGAGTGTCCATAGATACTGTGCTGAAGGGCTCAAAGTGAACTGTGTTTCTAGGAGACTCCATTGTATCCTGAGCTTAAAAAAAAAGGATGTTAGATCTGATGCTGGTAATTCTATTGATCACATTTCTCCAGAAAGGGGTCCATGGTTGATATGAGCGGTTATTTGTGATACTGTTGCCTTCCTACTGGCTTTAATAGAGCTCTGACTGTTCTCCTCTGACCTTTGCCACTTAAAAAGACATGCTCTCCCAGAGAGCTACCGCTTACTGGACATTTCCTTTTTTCTGGATCATTCTCTGTAAACCCTAGAAATGGAAAATCCCACCACACTAGGAGATTCTGAAACACCAGCCTGTCTTTCTTCCCCATTCTGGTGTTCAGTTTCAACTTCAGCAGGTTGCCTTGAGCATGTCTACGTGCAGGTTGCTGCCACATGATTGGCCGATTAGATATTTACATTAACAAGCAACAAGAACAGGTGTACTTAATAAAGTTTCCAGTGAGTCATCCTTACTTTAAGAGATTTAAATGCGACAGGTTCCATCTTTTACTCCCCGGGAGGAATGTTTAGTTTTATTGGTTTGAAGCTGTGATAAATGTAGGGTTGCACTTACATTTTCCACGCGACTGAATGTGTTTGAGTTGTGAAAATCACAACAAAAATGTGCATTTGAACTTATTTGTCGGAGCATCTCACCTTCAGTAACAGGCTGATTATTCCAAGAATCATTTTCTAGTAAAAAAAGAAAAGAAAAAAAAAGTAACACATTTTGGAGAAGAAAGAGCCTTTTTACAAATCTCTACACCATAAAATGCGTAAGAGCTGTTCCCTCCTCCTCTCTTCTCGACACACTAAGGCTGCGCTCTAGTGGTCACACACTGCAATGTGCCAATCTGGAAACAGTGCAGTCCATGAACCACTGTGGCCCAGCTGTGTGTAAGCTTAAAAACCTGCACAACAGTGAATCTCCAACGAAAAACCTTTTCATTTATTTCCAGTGACAATTGAGGTATAAATAATGCCACAATAACATCAAACGGCCAACCTTGTCAGGATTTGGTTTCAAATAAATTATTCACACATTTAGTGTAATGTGATATAAATGTGTTTCCCGCCACCTTACACTTCAGACGTCAGAGCTCACAGGAATAACACACAGCTGACTGCATGTGCTCAAGCTTCTTTCCTCTAAGAGAGACCACTTCCTCCTCTGTTAAAACAAATGAAATCCCCTTGTGAAAAAGCCTGTTCGATGGTTAGTCAGTATTAATGCCACCAATAAAAAGTAACATTTGTCCAGCTGTTGTGAGTTTCAGGCAGTATTTTTCTTTGTGCTGTTTCACATGCAGTTTCGTTTTATTTTTCACATCCCTCATCCATTTTGCTCCTACAGTGAAACTTCAGCTATTGAGTTACCTACAATATATCAAAGATTAAAAAGAAAAATACCTACCTGAGGGGAAAAATGGTGTTAAATGTATGTGTCAAACAATAATATTGAGGCAATCTAGAAATAAAATAACTATAAATGTTACTCTATCCATTTCAGATGTATGTTCATTATCTCATTACAGTGATTTTTTTCCCCAATAATATCCCTTTTCATTACTCACCGATGTACACGCTGTATGCTTAGTGAAACAGACACGGCTCAATCATCTGGTTTTTTTCCATCCAGATGGTTGCTTGTTTTTTTCACTGTATTCTAATACATGAGAGGCACACAGTGAGGTGAGCTGCACAGGCTGTGGGCTAGTCTGTTTCCTGTGTTTATTCACAGCACAAACCTCTGAGTGTTCATTTAAGAGTGATGTTATGACAGCTACAGAGAGGACGTGAAATAAAATCTGACGTTGGATAAACTCAGATAAATGCAATTGTGACCAACAAAATAAAAGGCAGGTCTAAAACAAATTATTTTGAAATCGCAGAAGCGTTTTACTGTTTTTTCGCAGTTTGTTGGGCCTTTTTTTTCTACAATATATTCAGATGTTCGCTTGTTTTCATTTACAGCCACTGTTGTGGAGGAATTTTGTCCCATTCTTCTTTACAGCGTTGCTTCAGTCTTTTAACGTCCCATCACTCAAAGTGTTTGTTATCATTTTTCTGTCGCATGAAACTATTTCTGTTAAGCTTTAGCTGCCTGACAGATGGCCTCACGTTTGTCTCGAGAACATTTGGGTAACAGAGGAGTTCAAAGTCAACTCAAAGACTGCAAGGCACCAGGTCCTGTAGCTTCAAAAAAAAGAAAAAAAGAAGCACAAATCATCACCCCTCCACCACCGTGCTTCACAGCTGGTAAGAGGTGTTTGTGCTAACATGCTGTGGTTGGTTTGCTAAATTTGTGGAGCTGCGTATTATGGCCAAGCATCACCACTTTGTTCTCGTGTGTCCAAAGGACATTGTCACAGAAGTCTTGTGGTTTGTTCGGGTGCAGCTTTGCAAACTGAAGCTGTGCTGCTATGTTCTTTTTAGTGAGATGAAGTTTTCCCCTGGAAACCCTTCCGAACAAACCATACTTGCTTGGCGGGGCTGCAGTGGAAGCCGACATACCGGAGCTGCATCGGCTCATCACACCGCCCATGCATAAATGGTACTGGGTCCTGAGTGTGTGGTTGTTGTTGGTATGTTGAGCCGGCAGTGGGAGAGCTGTAGCTGTGTATGTGTGTTCAGCAACCGTGAGTGGAAATAAAGTATGCTGCAAAGCATGTTCATGTCCTCGGGTCTGCCGTGATTCGTTACAACTTGTTCAGTCTTTTTCTAAGCATACTTCTGAATTTTAACATTGATTTTTTTTTTTTGCAGTTTCTCTGAGCAGTCTGACGCTGTGGTCTCCACTCCTGGGAAGCTCACCTGAATGTTTTGCACTTGTGAAAACATTTAGGGAGGATGACCGACTTCAAATTGTTTGTAAATGCTCACACGAAGGCCATCTGATTGTTGGGGTTTTCTCTGTACTATTGTCCTTACCTTATAAAATAAAGCGCCTTGAGGCAACCGCTGTTGTGATTTGGCGCTATATCAATGAAATTGAATTGAAATGATCTTATAACTCTTTCCAGGGCAGCAACAATTGATTTTATAAGTTCATTGCTGATGCTTTTTCTCCTTGGCATTGTATTACCTTGTACCTGAATGCTCCAGATCTGCAAACTACCAAAACATTTGCTTTTACAGAGGTGCTTATACCTGCTGATGACCAATTAATCAGGGCATTTACATGAGAACTCCTTGCTGCTACTTACCTTGTTAATTCCTGTGGAAGCAGTAAAGGTGTACTTAGCTTTTCCACACACTGCTTCTGCATTTTTGCTTAATGTTTGCTAATAAATAAATGTTTTTGGATTACCTGAGGTTGATTTTTTTGTTTGTTTTAGCCTCATTTTAGGGCCTTCAAGGGACCAGATGATTTTTTTGTCACGGTTTTGGGTCAGTGTTGACCCAGGATTTTGAGTTTCTTATGTTTTGGTTTATTTTTGCATTATGGATTATTTTCTGATGCTCTGGTGCTTTTTTTAAATTATTATTATTATTATTATTATAAATCTATGTTTTAGTTATTCTGGTGAGGGATTTGTTCTTCGGTGGTGTCTCATGTTTAGTATAGTTTGAGTTCCATGTGTTATATTCTTTCTGTCTGCCTCTTAGTGTCAAGTCTGCGTCTTTGTGATTCGTGTATTGTTTCCTGTTTTATTTTGAAGGGTTATGTCTGTTGTCAGTGTGTTCAGTTTTACTGCTCCCCTGTCTTGTTAGTCTAATTTCTCCCAGCTGTGTCTCCCTCCTGTTGCCCATTTCCTAATTACTCCCCAGTGTATTTAAGCCCAGTGTTTCTTCAGATTATCCTCAGATTATGCCTGTGTGTTTCTGGTCTCAGTATTCAGTGTTCGCTTCATGTATTGTTTTCGTGCCAGCAATAAAGCTGAGGTTTTGAGTTGCATTCTGTTTTCCGAGTCCTGCATTTGGATCCTCATCTCCGCCTGCCCGCACACAGAGCCCTGACATTTTTAGTAACATCCTGACACATAAAACCTTAGAAATGAAAGGAGGCTTCACTTTCTTTTTACTGTGACTTTATATTTATTTCAAATTGAACACTATGGGGATCTATACAAAAGGCTTTTGGACAGTTTCTCACCAGTAACCCAACGGAGCAGTAAACATGAACTGAGAACTTGCCATATCGTTTAAGTTGTCAAGGCTAAAATAAGCAGCTACAGTAACTTTTTTCTTCCAGCAAAGAACAAATGTCCCATTAATCATTTTCACAGTGCAAACTCGTTCCTCCGCGGTCAGGTGAACAAACGAGACATCTGAAACTTTGGTTCGCTTGGAGTTCACCGACCTCCACCTTCTTTATGCATTAAGCCACTCAGATTTGTAGTGCAGATGTACAATCAGTCGGCGAGGCTGCTGCCTCTTTCTGTCTCCTCTCTCCAGCCGAATATAGTCCACACTGGGCTGTGGTATATTCAGAGGCATTTCCAGAAAAAAGGAAGAGGCGTGGCTCAGTCGTGGCATCGCTGATTCATCAAATTAAAGTTACACAAGAGTATAAATACACTACACCGATAGTCTTTTTGAGATGTGCGGCAAGAGAAACGGAACTGGCCACTGGAGTATAACTGTACACGTCAGGAAAGGCCAAAGGTGGAGTAAAGCTTAAGTGTCGGTAGCAGCTGCAAAGGCAGCAGGATTACTACAGTTACACGCATGCACACAGAAAGATGAAGTGGCAGGATGCTTCTTGTGCTTCTACACCTGTTGGGAACATCAACAAAGTGCCCTAAGTTTGAGCCTTAAACAGGCAATTGAATGTTAAAATAACGTCTATATGAATAAGTATGTAACTGAGCAGGGGAAACATTAAAGTCCCCCAAAACTGGCCTGAGAGCAGCCATGGCAAAAGAGATCTTGTACATATGGAGTCCACTGAAGTATTACCACCTCTCACCCTAATGTGCTGCAGCCGAATCAGCAGTAGCACTGCCGGCTGCTCTTGGTGACCTCCTCAGAGGAGTGGACGGTGTTAGGAACAAATCCGCTCTTGACACCCTCCCAGCCGTCCTGGATCTTGATGTCCCCGTTCCGTACCAGCTCAAAGATGTCCTTCGTCAGATCCACAAATGCCTGGAGGAAGAATCACGAGCAGGCTCAGCAACACAGATCTACAACTAGAAACTAGGATGATTTACAACTGGAAAAAGACTCAGTTTTCATTCTGATCATTAATTTTTTAAAATAACAGCAAAAATGTCAATATATGCTGCTTATAGCGTATTAAGATTATGTGTCTTTAAGTCTAAGAGAATCAACATTTTCATAAGGATTTTTGCATTAAATATTTCAAATTGTTTTCACTTATTTCACCATCACTGTTTGCTATTAATAAAAGCACCTCTTTTGTTTTATACACCCTGTACGCACAAGGCAGAGAAAGACAGTCTTCTTCATGCTCCTGTGGTTATTTATACAACTCATATTATTGTTGCAAAGCAGCACCTTTCCTATAATATCCCACTTTTTTAATTAAAAAAAGATGAATTACATATGGAATAAAAACAAACACGAGATCTACACCTTCTCCACGTTAATGGCGTCCCGTGCAGAGGTCTCCACATAGCGCATCCCATAGGCCCCTGCCAGCTTCTCCGCCTCCTGCTGGGTCACCTGACGCTGGGCTTCCAGGTCACACTTGTGGCCGACCAGCAGGAAGATGATGCTGTGCGGCTGGACGTGGCTCTGCGCCTCCTCCAGCCAGTTGTGAACGTTTTGAAAGGAGCGGCGGTTTGTGATGTCAAAGAGCAAGAGACCACCCACCGAGTTGCGGTAGTAGGCTCTGGTGATTGACCTGCACAGAAAGATGTGTGCAGGAATGCAGACGTGAATAACTGGCACAACAGTTTAAATCAGTGAACTTGTCCTGTACCCTTAGCAGAAAAATGTTTCCATCTCTGCGCTTGATAGTGGGGATGGTACTCTTTGAATCATACTCAACATCTCTCTTCCTCCAAACACGCCGGGTAAAGTTGATGCCAAAGACCACCTGACCACATCACTTTCTCCCAAGCCTTCTCTCAATCATTTGTTCACCAGCAAACTTAACATGGGCCTGTAAACGTGACTTCTGAAGCAAATTTTTGTGACTTCTCTGATGCTGCAAAATGTCAATCCATCATGACGCAGTTCAGCGACATGCAAACCAATTTTATAACATTCATGTAATGTGTGTTTTTTTTAAATTTTGTATTGATATTCTGTGTCTACTATACTACTATAAAAATTAGAGACTGTTCATTTCTTTGTAAGTGATAAAACTCACAAATTCAGCAGGGGATCAACTAATTATTTCCCCCACTGTATAAAATATGAAAACTGATATTTTTTTATGTTTTCTTTTAAAAATATACTTTTTTTTCTCATAATTGCCAGATCATTAAAAATGAGAATTCTGAACCCAGTAAAGGATTAGACTTGTTTTTTTTTTTCTTTTTAAATTTAATTATTATTTTTCTTTTCAAACATGCAGAACTACCCGCTGTGGAGACCACTTTTTGAATAAGGGAGCCGCCGAAAGTAGCTTCTTTTTATTTCGAGACCAGGAAAAGACCCAAACCAGCCTCAGGGGAAACACAGGCTGGTGTACTCCCTGTGCCAGTCCCGAGCTGGATTAATGGGAGTGTTGCATCAGGAAGGGCATCCGGCATAAAATTTGTGCCAAATAAAACACGCAGATCCATCTGCTGTGGCGACCCCTTTGGGAAATAAAGGAGCAGCTGAAAGTACCCCCCCCCGCCCACTGTGAGCCAATCCAACCAAAAGAGCAAAGTTTGTGGCTTCCCTGTCCTCTCTCTGATTCTTATTAAGATATTAAAATGATCACAAATATAAAATTTTTAAATGAGGTTAAATAGCTTAATTACCCAGCTGGTTTAGATAGTTTTTTTGATCTAACAAAGCTTTAGGCTTTTAGTGAGTATTAACAGCAGACGGACGAAGTGCTCATGCATTAATGTTAATGAAGGAAAATGTCAAAACATGTCATCTTAACATGGCCTAACTGAGCTTTAATGCCCATCTGAAGGAAGCTTGTGTAGTGTGTGCTTTTGAAGGATGAGGAGAGTCTTGTTTATAGTCCAAAATCTTGTTTTTGTGGATGTATGAGAGACAAATCAGGAGTTCTGTCTTTACCTGAACCTCTCCTGTCCTGCCGTGTCCCATATCTGAAGTTTGATTCTTTTCCCCGGCTCGATCTCCACAAGACGGGAGAAGAAGTCCACCCCGACGGTCGGGTCTGACACCTGTGCGAAGCGGCCCTCGGTGAACCTCCGGATCAGGCACGACTTGCCGACCGTGGAGTCTCCGATGACTATCAGACGAAACTGGTAAAGCCATATCGTCTCCATGTCTCATTAAAATAAGTTCTGTAAGACAAAAAAAACACCACTCACTTAGTCACAGTCACCCACAGTACGCCCAATACTGAGACTAAAACGAGACTCTTAAAAAAAATTAAAGTCTCCTTCACAAAACCAAATATTTGACATCATCTAATGGAAGGACTTTTGTATATATAAAATCTAAAACATCAATTAAAATCCTGCTGTTTATGTCTTCAAATTTGGATCCTTCAAAAGGGATGTAAACAGCTGTAGATTAAACATCTCAGACTTTAAAGCTTCCACAAACCCCTCCTTCTTTTTCAGAAAAAGGAGCTCTGTTTAAATGAGTTTAAACAGATCAAACATTACATTTAATCCAGAGATTGTGGTGACTAGAAGGATATTTTTTGGGATTACGGCTTCCCTCTTGACATGGCAATAACAGGCTCATAGCGTCTCAGCAGTGGCCATGTGATTTACAGATGGGTGATCTAATTTGAAGGAGGGAGGGGGAGGCCACTCCTCTCCAACTCAATAAACAGTGGCGTAGTCAGCCCCCATGTGGATAGCAGAGTGGTTGTTATAGAGCAATAACACACAATGATGCCTTGAATAAAGCCAGAATTCAGCTTAAACATAGCTGCTTAAAAATCACCACAGATATGAAGAAGGCCTCCTGTGGCACTAATAATGCAACAAACTATATGCTTTTTTTTAATTTTAATTTTATTTTTTGTTTAAATCACAAGGCCCAACCCTCTTAGCTCAATGAGCATTCTCTACTTAGTTCATTATTTTTCTGGACAGCAATTAAATTAAACAACTAATAGAGTGTGACCTACCTGAAGTTCAGAGCTCAGTACTTGAAAAAAAGAAACCCCATATTGATGACTGTGTTTCCAAAAAAAGAAGAAAAAAAAAATGAGCTAGTCTAGCACTGGTTCTGTTGTTGCTTACAGAAATCCCCAGGCGGTAACATGCAGAGCATTAGCTGGGCCTCCTGTGCAGCATCGCTTTGTGGGCCGGTTTAAAGGGAGAAAACGGGGTGAGCGGTGTGTGGCCCGACAGGTGATCCGATCTGCTGGCTCATTACAGCGGGGCCGTTGATATTTCCGCGATGATCCGCTGATGAAATGGCAGCAGAACACAGCAGCAGTATCACACTCACGTCTCTTCCTCGCCCTCATCAGCACCATTACCGTAATGGCGCGCACAGCAGCGCAGCAGCAGATTCCCGGGGCGATGCATTCAAGTGCTATAGGGAAAAAGCGGTAAATAAGACACGAACACACATGAAATTATTTCATATCAATAACTAAGTACTTACAAAAATACATTTATAAATATTTTTATTCCCTAGACCTCCATCCCCTTGATTCTTCTGCATTTTATCCTAAAAAAACAAACAAGCAAACATATAAAACATAAACCATGATGTATTATTCTATTAGAATCCACAGAATGACAATAAAAACTATGCTTTGAATTTAAACTTATGGTGGATCATTGATAGAGCTCAACTTAAGACTACAGATTTAAAACTAGCAACAAAACGACACATCCAGCTTTGATTTTAATGTTGTGAAAAGCTGACACTGAATGATCAGCCAGTGGAAAACAACTTAACTTATTCTATTTGTTCTAGTACTATAAGTACAATCTTGACTGGAGTATTTTCATTTTAACCTACTATGTACTCCTAGAAAGAAATGGTCTTTTTTGTTAAACTGCATTTCAGTACACTAAAAATAAGTATATCCAGTATATCCACTATTACTCTTCTGCCCATGTCCAACTAAACCTTGTCTCTTTAACTTTGCCTCCTCTTCTCTCTAGAGCATACCTCCACCTCTTCAGGCTCTCTTCCACCTTCTTCCTACTCTCACTGCAGATCACAATGTCATCTGCAAAGCATCATAGTCCACAGAGAGTCCTGCCTGTCGTCTGGCAAGCTGTCCATCACCACTGCAAAGAGGCTCAGAGTCGATTTGTAGTGTTATCCCACCCCCACCCTGAACCCATCTGACCTTCCCACCAGTCCACCACCACCACTCTCCTCATACATGTCCTGCACCCCCCTCACATACCTCTGTTATCCCTGTAGGGCTGCAGAAATGATTTAGTCATGAAAACATTAATTGCTGCTTTTTTAATAGTAAAAAAAAAATCAAACATTTGCTCACTTCAGCTTAAATTAATTAATTGTTTCTAATTGAAAACATCCAAAGATGGCATCTATGCATTTTACACAACTTTCTGACATTTTAATGACAGATATTAATTTGTTACTTGCAGAGTTGCTTTATTCGAATATTTTAAAGACATCAGCTGGAATTTAAAATGAAGCTTATGTTTACGAGGAGTGTATGAACGCACCATGAGTTTTCTGCTGAAGTTTGCAGCTGGCTCTGAAGTAAGCGCACTCTCACGCCTGTCCTTATTTTATTTAGACTGCTGGACTCCGGTGATTGCAGACGAGTGTGACGGCTTCTCGAGGACAGAAGATCACGTGATAATATTTCGGTTCGCAGCAGGACGGAAGGAAATGCCTTTACTGTAGCTGATCTGTGGTTTTGCTGTGTCTCAGCATCCACCGAGCCTGCAGCCATGCAGCAGGAGCTTCTGTTCAAAGTCCTGGTCATCGGAGACTTAGGAGTGGGGAAGACGTCCATAATCAAGCGGTACGTGCATCACATCTTCTCCCAGCACTACCGAGCCACCATCGGGGTGGACTTCGCCCTGAAGGTGCTGCAGTGGGACAGTAACACTGTGATCCGGCTACAGCTGTGGGATATAGCAGGTCTGTCAAACTTTAACGACCCACGGGTTTTAGGCTTATATATATCAGGTGATACAACGGTGTGTGTGTGTGTGTGTGTGTGTGTGTGTGTGTGTGTGTGTGTGTGTGTGTGTGTGTGTGTGTGTGTGTGTGTGTGTGTGTGTGTGTGTGTAATTCATATTGTTCTTTTTAGGCAATTGTCATTTTTACAATGCCAAGGGTGACCATTAGTCTGTATGGGAGCATTCCTTGCCCTTGTCACTCTGAGAATGACTGACCCCACAAGTCTTACTCTGTACTAAAGCCACCTTCACCTCTTGCCTGATATGTGGTCTACCCGTGGTCAGATTGAGAACAGCTGATTGGCTTGTCCAGTCATAGATATTCCACCTCAAGCAGCACTGGTGTCCTGCTGTATGATGAAATACTATAGCTAACTCTGACCACAGATAATGTTCCTGCATACTGGTATTATAATAATAAAAAACTTTAGAAAATTCAAAAGAAGCGAATGATATTCTATACTAAGACAATGTGCAATTAAATAAGAATTAATGGGAAATGCCTGTAGTTTTGTTTTTGCAATTCCCGTCAAATGTGCAAAAATTATATTTGCTAAATTATACTAAATTGACTAAATTTCCCACACCTTTCTGTTTTTACACACTTGACATTTTCATGTGGTATCATTTTTTTTATTTTAAATTGAATGTGCCGAAGCAAAAAATAAATAAATAAATAGTGTAACTGTAAATAGCCACAGTTCTTTGTGTAAGCTCACTTGTGATGCTTTAGTTAAGAATATGTCAAATGGTGTGCTTGAATAATCAAGCGATTTTATTCATTAAAAGATTTAATTCATGCTCCGAGGCAAATGTGTGGCAAGAAGATTTTACTGAAAAGGGGGATTTATTTAATGATGTCTCCCTCAACTGGAAAGCAAGAGGGCGGTGCTCTTTACTACCATATGCCAGACACACAGACAGGCAGGTCGACAGTTATGAAGACAGATGAATGATGCAACGCCTTCAGCACTGAGGGAAATGAGATCAGATGTTGACAGCTAGATCGACAGATCCCTGGTCTGGCATTCAAATGTTTTCTAACATCTCCTATTACATGGTTCATGAATGGATACGCTCTACAAGATAAGACATACTCTAACTGGCCTATCTGTAAATAAATGCTTTGCTTTTTTTTTTTTCCTTTGCTCTATTATACATGCTGTATAATATACCTGAGTTTAGCATATGTGCAGTACAGCAGGTTGCCTAAGATAAACGCTTCACAAGCAATAATCTTTCTGAAGACCTGAAGTCTTTGGTGTCAGCCGCCATGTTAAAAAAAATGCATCACGTAGGCCTATTTCATAATTCATGTACAACTCAGCCAGCATTTATAAATAAGTTCTAAGGTGCTGAAGCCTGTGAGAGATTATAACACATATTAATCTACCTCCAGAATTGTCAAAGGTGTTTCTTCCCTCATCTTTTTTACATTTATTTTGTGTTTTATTCACAGTATAGCATAGGCCCCTCTCTCCTGATGACTCTTACAGCATTTTAAAATACAAATAGATATGATATAAATAACCCAATATAAACAAAATCTAGTCTGTCATGGGAGAGCAGTCCTATGCGACAATCTGCCCGAGGCCATCATCAGAATACCATACACCTAACAGGAGAAGCGAACCAGTAGGTGGCAGTGGCGTCCCATTTGCAAGATACACATGGGAGGAATCTGTCTGTCTCTGCACTTAAGCTAAATCACTCTCTCTCATTCTCTCTCTCTCTCTCTCTCTCTCTCTCTCTTTCTCTTTCTCTCTCTCTCTTTCTCTTTCTTCCTCTCTGTCGCTTGCTTGCTTGCTCGCCTGCTGGCTATTTTCTCTCACGCACGCACACACTAATAAACAAGTATTTGTGTTTGTTTTCCCCTTTTCAAACTGACCAGTGAATGAAAGGGACAATGGTACAGAATCGGTTAATGAATGCCAGTCTTGAGGGCGACATGGACGCACACGGTGAAATGTTAGAAGCTGTAGAAGTTCAAAGAGAGCACCATGAAGGCTGAAAGAGAGGGAAAACAATATCTCCTGCCCTCGCTGCTCCAGTCCTGCGGTTGACGGCAGAGTCGATCCACCAGCAGTGACTGGCGGAACAGTCTCAGTTGGAGAAAGCAGCTTGTCAGTGGGAGGTAACCTACATGATGCCCCCTCCTGAACTTATCAATTCATCGTCCGTACGTGCTGCGCCCGGCGTTTTATTTTGGTACGAAAATGCTGAGCGCACTGAGGCACTGTAAAGCGCACCGATGGATACAGCCCGCTTGCGCGTCTTGGAACGGGTTTTGTGAAGCAACCTAAAACACACGACAGTCCACAAGAGAGAGAGGGGAAGCCTGGACTTGGACAACCACCGATTTGTGGATAATAACCCTAAAATAAATTATAAAAAATAAAAATCTTTTTAAAAAAAACCCTTACCCCAGTGTGTGTCACATCAATGGCGAGGCAAGGGTCGAATTTCCGAAATATACAGCGGGGGCGCAGAAGTGATGACAGCCTTTGATGAACCATAACTCCGGTCCAGACAAGGTGAGATCAAAGCTCCGTTCGGAAAACATGTAAGAATAACGCTTTTGGTGTATAACGAAGGCTCTTCACACTTAGGAGCCGCTGCCTGAATTTGTGATGAGGTTTTAAAGGCTTCTGAAGGATACCGCCTGGAATTTTTTCTTCCGATGCTGCATCCCAGAATAACGAATTTCCCTCTTAAATATGGAGAACGGAGCAATCTGAAGAGAGAGATTATCTCTAATCGTGACAACTTTATCACTTCTCCAACCTACAGGATACCCTTTCAATCACTGTACTGCGGAACTTCTTTTTATCGGTAAAACCAGGTGGGGGAAGAGAAATAAGCATCTTGAAATCCGCACTGGGCTGTGCGGTGAAATTTAATCAGGGCTGATAGCTAAGAAGTAATAGGGACTTGATGAAAAGTTACATTTGACACGTAGGCGAGCAGTCGGGTTCTTAAAATAACCCCACCTTAACAGCTCAACGTATGGATGATGGTCTATCTTAAGGTCTACATAAAGGGCTTTAAGAGCATATAATTGAGATCAGAGAGAAAATAAAAACTCGTCACTTGGAGAAAATCTTGGACCACAGTGGGCATCGCTTTGCCACGAGTTGTTTCTACAATGGCACTTGTGGGTGCCTTCTGAAATGTGCGTCTTGAAAAGGGAGGAAATATCGGATGCATTATCATCACTGTGAGAGTTAATAGCATTGCATCCGGACTAATGTGTGGATTACATACCAAGTCGTGTTGAGATGTGGAAGAAAATGAGTGTGACAAGGAAAGGTAACAAAGGATTCTCCAAAACTGCCTGAGTATTGCGGATTTTTTTTTTTTTTTTTTCGATGCAGTTTTTGCGGAGGCAGCGGAAGAAGGGCTGTTCTTCGTCAGCGGAGATCTTCCAGACCTTGGCATTTCTCTGTAAATAAGTAAGTTATTGTTTATAATGTACTGGGGGGGAAACATATTTCTAAATGTCTCACGATTCTCTATAGCATAACTATCGTATTTAGCCCTTTCGCTCTGTTGGATGTCAAAATGGGGAAGTTTATCTTCGCTGTTTGATGATTGATATGTACAAAATCAGCACGCAGCGCTCCCGAGGTTTTACCATTCACATTACTTATACTGCGACCTCTAACGAAGAGATATTTAATCGTGGGGTGATTCAGAGCATAATGACGCGCGCGTTGGTGTGCTCGTTTTAACTGCGCGTCTTCGAGTGCGCAGCATCAAGATTAGATGTCTTGAACTGTTAAAAGAAAAAGAGAGCGACCGATTTGAGCCTCTAAATTAAACAGGTAAAGGGGAATCTTTGTAACGGGAAGTGCACTTAAAGCATCTGATTTTGGTTTTTCACACTGTAACGTGACTAAACGGGGACACGCCACCTGCAATCCCTACACCCGCCTATCAATCCATCCAGTCTGTACTTCTGTGCGCTCAACCTACTTTCAGTATAGGAAAGTCTGCCATATTTTAGCACGTGTTCTTGTACGCTACAGCAACCGCCAAAAATACTTAACAGCAGCCAAAACACGTTCAAGTTAGATTTGAAAATCCAAGCTTTGGGTGACCTAGCTGACGACTGATTAATGACCAAATATTGTGTTTTCTTCCTCCCCACCCACCCCCCTTCTTTTCTCGGGGTCCCTTACACAAAAAGGACTTGTTCACCGCCCTCCGTGGTAGCCGGAGAGGGAGCTGTCCTTTCTCGTGGTGCTGAAATTAAAAGTGGCGGCAGTCACTCATCCTCTACTCAGGTGGAAAAGGCATAGATGTTGTAGATAATGGCTGAAAAATCACAACCACTTGACTGGCTGAAGAATATCCTTGACTGTGTGCAACTAAGCAACAGATGTGATATTGGCGAAGTTCATAGCATTTGATGTGGCACAACATGTTTTGTAAATCATTTTGTAATCTGACTCATTTTACCTGCTCCTCGAATTAAAGATTAAACATTTCATTAAAGTATTAACCCCAGCACATATACACACACCACACCCACCACTCATAAAATATGCACATAAGTACATGACGTGCCACTGGTTTTGTGTTATGTTGGTGGTGGGCTTAAAAATAGATGTTTGTCAAGAAGGTGACAAACCAGTGTTGGTGGTAAAAGCATAAATAGAGGTGGCTGTCACTCTTGAGACAAAGAATAAATTGCATCTCTCACCTGTGAAAGTGAGAAACATGGCAAACATTATTCACCCACTTGAAAGGAAAGCCCTCCATATGATGGAGTGGCATCACCTTGGGGAGACAAATTAGACTGCTGATTTTATGTTTTTGCCCTGTCAGAGGCTTATGCAAGATAAATCCCCCCTACATTTTCCCAAGTTTGCTGATGTTTGTTGGCAGCTGGTACAGAATGATTCATAGTAATAAGCAGAGAGACTCTTCCTCCTCCCCATTTAACACTACTCAAACCTTTTTTCGTCCCTGTGGAGATTTTCTTGGAGAGGGAAGTGGGTTGTAAGGATCCAGACAAAATAAGGAGCAAATGGGTTTGAAACTGACTGATTCACTGGGCCACTCTGGATTAGTGCTTGTTTATTTCACTACACTAGATGGACAACAACTGTATCTCCAGTGTGTTCCTATTAGTCCTTCTAAGCAGTAGGAAATAGCCTTAGAGCAGGTGCAGCTCAGGGACCAAGTGGGACTTTCCGCTGCTCACACAAAACCAGTCTTCGGCTGATGATGTTTCTACCATAGACATCTGTTTTATGTCCAATTTCTCTAGCCATTGTTGTCTGACTTATCTATTGAAAATCATTCCAAGCAGCCGCATCAGAAAATTAATGAACTTGTCATCTGGAAAAGGGCACCATTGCAATAAGGTAACAGGGTCCTGCAAAGCGACAGGCTGTATACCCATGTTCCCTCCCCACACTCCCTTTGTCATTTTCCCCCTCCTCAGCTTGTGACTCAGTTCAGATCAAGGCCAGCACTGTGTGCCTTATAATAAAATGTTCATTTTTCAAATCGGATTAATCTCTGTAAAGCCTGGCTTAGGACACCATTAGCATTCATTTCTTTCACTGCCGGGGACTTGTATCAATAATGAAACTACCCCTACATTTTTCATCTTCTCTGGGTATAAAATCTCTCAGGGGGTTTCATTCAGTGAGAAAGAGAACAGTTACAGTGATCCGTTATCTACTCCCTCGCCTTTTGTATTGGAAACCAGCAGTGCGATGCTGGGGGTCTTGAGTGCTAGGCTAGATAGGAGCTGAAAGCCATAATGCTGGAGGTGAAAGGAGCCTTCATACAAAGATGTGTTGATAGCTATGGTATAATTAATTATAATAATAATGGACTCAAGCTAAAACCATATACTTGCAGTAATAATTAATTGTGCTCTTAGCTTACAGTACATTTGGATTTTAGTATTTTGCATGTATTTTTTTAGAAACACCCTGTTGAGCATAACTATACATAGGGGCACAGTGTTTTTGGTAAGATTATATCCAGATAGATGTTATATTAGAGAAACTTGTAAGTGTGTGTAGCTTGAGAACAGGACAGAAGCAGCAAAAATATATTTTGAAGCTGTTGGAAGTGCATGTCTAAAATCCGCAGTCATGGCTGATGACTGCAGATTTTAGACATGTGGGTGTGACATGTTGATTAATCATGCATAGCTGAAGAGGTAGGCGAGAAGAGAGTCACCTTAAAGGAAACATCTGAAAGATGCTTTCATAAGCCAGCGGTGGATTACTACTAATGTGATGGCTACTGACACAGTGTTGCAAATCTGCATCTTATGCAGCTATTGTGAGTGTGATAAAAAAGCTAACCTCAGTTTCTTCTTCTGGATGACGCATGTAATCTTTTGAAGAGAGTGCTGTGGTAAAATGTGGGAATTTGTCACAGTTTTGTCACTGTAAGTGCACTATATCAGTAGCTTCCTCATGTAGTCGTTACAGTACTCTACCACTGTGGAAGATCATCTGAACCTGAGACTTTTTTTTTTTTTCTCAACTAGACACAAGCAAGCATCTTGGGCAGAGCACAACACACACACACACCATGAATGGTATCTGCAGCAGCCTTGCTCATTAGTCATCCTTTCCTGCGTGTCTGTCTGAATGTTCTGTCCAAAAGAAAGAACAGCTGAGCAGGGGGACGGCCACAGCACATTCCACCAGCCGATGGATTAATCAATTGGTGTTCCAGCTCAGCCCATCCATCTCAGCGAATAATCTGGGAGACATCATAAAAGTGCCATTCTATCATTCTAGAGGCCAGAGAGCATTGTTTCTTTTTTTCTGTCCCGGCTCCCACTCAAATCATGGGAACACTAGTAGACTGAACGAAATGTAGATAAGTGTATTCGGTGTGGCAACATTGTGCGGTGTTTGCTGGTGTTTTGAATCAACATAGATTCAAACATTTTTGCTACTGTCATTCAGGGCTAATAAAGAATTCTTTCAACTCCATCACAATTGCTCTGATTCGTTGCTTCCCTTGTAAAATTCAGCTAAGAGCACTGACCTGAATTCTGGATGCGTCATTACTCACCGCTTGCCTTACATCACCCACCTTACCAGTCATGATGATGGTGTCTTTTCAACTTAGTAATCCTCACCTTCCTCTTCACTGCCAGTTTCTCTTTTCTTGACCTCACTGGAATGTCACATGCTGCTAAAACGAGAGTGACAGCACCCGAGGTAGGAATGATGTGATGACTCGGTTAATAACATCTTGCCTAATAAGTACAGGGCAAACACAGACACATTCTTTCCTCTTTCTTTCGCTGTCACACACATGCACGTGCACATGCACAGATACACACACTTCCACAGCAAATTAATATGTATGCACCACAGAGGAGTCATTCTTCCTGTCTTCAGGGCAACTGGGCAGTGTCTGTTTAAAGTGATACTGGCCCTGGCCTCCACATTAATTCTTGCTCTTAAATTAAAAGGTTAAATGAGGTGGGAATGGGTGCCAGGCTATCTCTTTCTCCCTCATTTTACTTTTCTCCAGAATCTGCCTTATGGAGGTATGGATATTTAAGTCTTGTTTTGTTTTGGTTTTTTTTAAAAGACAAAAATTAAATTGATGGCAGATTACAAAAGAAGACATTCCCCTCAAGTGCTGTCTCCTCAATCTTTTTCTGTTGACAGTGGAATTTAAGAATGAGCTTTGTGTGCCGGGGGCTTCATACCCTGTGCTCTAAACACTCAAAGTTAAAAACATTTGAACTGGAGATATGCCCTTCAAACAGGTTTTTAGTGGTCGCATAGCAACAGATCCATGACTAGCACATCCCAAGGCTTCTTCTGAGTTGTTAACTAAAACACAGGTTGTCAGTGGACACCAGCCTTTAGTGACAAAACCAAAATCTAAATTCGATACTGTCGGATGTTTTAAAATTAAAGACCACAATTCTGTCATTCTTCACTTTCTTAACAAGGTTTTGTGGACACAATCAATCTGAAAGAGGATGATGAATTGGTGAAAAGCCATGTCCATATGGTTGCAAGTGTTTAGCTTGATATTAAAAAAAAGAATACTTATTTGACGTCTCTCTGTGGATAAGAAAATTTTTTTGTCTGGATAGTGTTGTGTCCTTAAAAATAGCATGCTTTATCTGCTGGGGTAGATGCACAGATTTTGTATCTCACTCTCCAGAACAGCAAAAATAGCACTTAACTAGGGGCCCCTTATTTTTACCCTTATTGTAGTTTTTGGCGTCCCCAGGTGAAAGCATCAAAGCACAGGAAACCTGGAGAAAGAAAGCAATGACAGAAGGAAAGAAAAAAAAAGATTCAGCTGTTGGAACATAAATGATTTATATGGAAGGGAAAAAAATCTACAACAAAAAACCACAACACGCTGCCCAAACAAGCAACAAGATATTCTAGCCACTGGACATAAACCTATTGATTCACTGACTGATAAAAGGTTATATTTTTAACATTTAATAAGCTCTTTGAAACACAAGATGTTTGCACACCATTAAGTCCAAAATCTAAAATGGTTAATTTGTCCTCTATGGCCATGCATGTGAATTTTGATTAGCAACTGGACTCTCTGTAGATTTTTGCTTAGCATGTATATGTATGTGTGTGAAACCACATGCAGGTGCCTTCCAAAACTAGTGCCTTCTGCAGACCCAGGAGTGCAGAAAGAGTGCCTGGGATCTGGACATCTGGGTCTAGCTTTGCCGTCTGTCTCTCAGATCAGCTTTTTAACTCATAAGCCCAGTCGGGCTGGCAATCAGATGGTAGCTCAACTGAGCTCCGCAGCAGGAGTCTGGTCATCAGTCAAAGCGCCACAATACAACACAGCATGGTCACACACTCATTCATTGTTAGACTTTCAAGTTATACAGACATTACATCTTTGATCATTCAAAAACAAGCTATATGTATCTATCTATCTATATATATATTTATATCTATATATCTATATATCTATATATCTATATATATATATCTATATATCTATATATATATATATATATATATATATATATATATATATATATATATATATAATATATTTCTGACTGTTATGTTTTTTTATTTCAGGCGTTAAAGTGTTAAGAAAATAGACAGATAGACAAATAGTTAGCTCACCTGGATTTAAAAATTTCATTGTCCATTACACTTTCTGTGGCCAACATCTAATAATCCCAAACATTCACTTAGATTAATTTAATGATGTGTTAGATGGTGTTGGCTGACTTCCAAAACCAGGTCATGTCTTCAACTCGAGGAAACACTTTTAATGCCATATCCCATGTCAACAGAAGGTATTTACAGAACCTTGATCATTTTTGTGTAAACTAATTTGCAAATAAATCTACAAGCTAGATTATTAAAGTAAAGTATTAAAGTATTATCAATCAATCAATCAAGCTGGTAGTGAATACAGTGCATGATTAGGTTGTTCGAGACTTAAAGGATTCATGGATCAAATGTTGTAAATTACAATTCTAGAAAAATACAAAATCCCAGTCTGAACTCCCCTTTTATCCATCACCTCAGAGAAACAACACACTGGTATTGATTTCCTGCAGAAAGGAAAAAGAGAAGTGGTATGGCAATACACAATATAATATTTAAAGCTCCAGAAGAGTTGATTCGCTTATTTTTACCACAGAATCTAATCATCTTATCTCTCACATTTTGGTGTTGCTGGGGTGTGATTTGTCCAATCGGTAGCAAGCAGCTAATAGATCTTCAGAGTCAACGTGATTTTTTCAAACTGAAGAAAACCCCCCCACAAAAAGATGTAGAAGTAATCATATACGCTTCTGTCTTCCTCATAAGACTAGAAAATGTTCACATTGTTCTCACTTTATGTCTACAGCAATGCACACACAGTAATGATTTAGAACTCATTTATTTGACAGGTTGAAGTTTAACTTGCGGCATTGTCTGCTTGTTTTCTCCGTCTTTATTGTCTTTTTGTCTCGGTCTTTTCTTTTTTTTTAACACTCTGTGGCGGTAGGTTGACAGCCCCTGTAAAAAAAATGGCATGTAGCAATTCAAATGATGACTTAGTTATTAGAAATACCTGTCTGTCTCTGTATGTGCCTTTGAAAGCTGCATGGGTGTTATGCATATGTCAATGAGTGCTTGTAAATGTATCTGCGTGTCTAAGCGTGCTAATTGTAATTAGTTGTTTCCTGTATCAGGCTGTTTGCAGTTTGAAGCTCAGGCTCTGCCAAGTGCCCCAAGGGTGTGTGTGAGTGTGTGTGTGTTTGTGTGTAAGTGTGTGCGCCTGAATGTATTTGACACTGGTGGGTCTTTGTTTGTATTGGGGTCAACTGACATCACACTTCCTGTGCACTAGTATTCCCAGTCTGGCAGTCTGTGCTTCTGTGTGAGTTTGTGTGGATATTACCACTGGCAAAGTCACAAAACCCTTAATAAAGCTGTCACCAACCCAGTGACTCCCCCCCCCCCCCCCCCCCCCCCCTCCCT